>JAPFUF010000762.1:0-44317 GCA_030780645.1 Aschersonia sp. MBC 508
CTTTTGTCCCGTCTCTTAGAGGGCCATGGTCGCGGGCGTTTTACCTGACCAAACCCTCAAGCCACCCCCGACTTTGCAATCACGGCCACAGCAGCTGAGCCATCTGACTGATGGCCGCTCGAAAGGAAATGGCGTCCTTCCAGTGTCAGTGGAGGAGGCGAAAGAGGGCCTTGATTCGGGATGAAGAGGAGGATCGCCTGGCTAGTCTAAATGAAGAGGTATCTTTCGCACTCTTTAGTATCTTTCAATGTGCCAACGTCATCATTCGCAGTCTACTACTAGGTACCTAAAGACAAGGCACCGGTGTATTTCGCGGCTCCCTTTGCAGCACCCCTTGATTGGACATCCCCATGTGCACTGCGGTTTGTTCGCAGACAAATATATACAGATCGGCAGTATTGCCAAGAAGCAAAAGGAAAGAAAACCCCTGATTGACTGAACCAGACATGCACAAAGAGGTTAAAAGGTGTCCTGTCAACAGATATTTCTCCTCGCTCCAAGGAATACCTGAAGCAAGCTTCGAGATGACACATTATTTCGAGGCCGCATGAGGAACAGGCCGGCGATATTTACATTTTTCGTACGTTTCGTGATGCGTGTCGAGTCAGCCGTCACTCGCGCCCATCTAGAATAATAATGATAATACTAATAGAAATAATAGATGGTCCTCTTATCCAAAGAACCAGTAATAAGCCGCGTAGCTGGTGCTATCCTGGCCGGCAGCCTTGGCGCAGCCATGGGAGTTCCCGCCGGCCGTTGCCACACGGTAGACGAACTTGGCGCCGCCTGTGCTGCCGTCCTTGGCGCCGAGTTGGAGCCATTGGATTGCGCCGGTGCCCTCGGGGCCCTTGTCTGCGTTCTTGGGAGCGTCCACGGCACCGAGCTTGCCGGCGAGCACGTTAATCTTGCCGCCATCCAGGACAAAGTTGGGAACGCCAGACGATGTGAACAGGTGATGGCCGAGAAAAGGGATTGGCGTCATTCCGTACAAGCACAGAGGCGCGTCAGGAGTGAAAGGGTTGGTCAACGACGCTCCTGGTGCTCTAGGATCAACGCGACCCTCCAAAGTCTTGTTAAAGTTGAGTGGCACTTCATGTGTCGCCAGCGCGCGCGAGGGAAGGTGATCCCACGCCCTCTGTACCAGAGACTCGTGACCCTTGCCGGGGTAAAGATGAGTGACGTCGTAGAGCATGGCAAGCGCGCCGTTCGCTGTTGGTGATGCGCCAACGCTTGCGCAAGTGTAATTTTGAATGCCAAATCCGAGGGCGATGTATAGCAGCTTTGAGCCGGCTGGCGGGTCTGGGAGGTTGGGAGCTGTGTACGCAATCAATCAGCTTCCTGTGGTATCAGAGCGCATGGCGAAGACGGCATTCAAACTCACCTCCGTCGATCTTTGGTAAAGTAGGGACCTTTTCCGGCTCGCAATTGCCTGTAGGCCTCCCCAGCGCCATCATGGCAGAGGCCAACAGAAGGAGCGACTTTAACATGGCGAAGAATGTATGATTTTGGAGTGTGTAAGTGCGCCGGGGGCGGGGGGAAGAAGACGAGGTGAGACGAAGAATGCGCCGAGTGAAGAAATTATCAAAGGAGGCAACAAAAGCGGATGATTTATCAGGATAGCCAGGGATTGGGGAAAGATATCAGGTGCGGCGGCCTGATATATATCCTTGACACCTACCGTTCCTCGAGTGACAGAAATAGTAGCTTCCCAAGGGTGGGTTTTGCCAATCGGCTGCGTCTCCGCTTGGGCGCTTGCGAGCTTTGGGAGCCGTGAAAGTGGCTACCAAGACGGACAAGCCGTGGCATTGATAGAATTACCGTAGCAGTCTGTATGCAGGTCGGCACAGGCAAGACCGGAAAGGGCAGTCCTTTGCAGGCTTGGGCTGGGTGTCTCAAAGATAGGGTGACGGGCCGGCGAGGCTTTTCTCGTGATGCCCGCGTCGGCGCTCTGGATAATGCCACGGTCGGTCTTGTGAAGCCATTCAAGCCGACTTTGAAATTAGGGATAACGAGGCTTTTCGACTGCTTGCTTCTCGGTCGACGCCGGGACGAACCAGTCTTCGTGTGGCTGGGCATGGACTGCACGCCGCCGACGCTGCAGGAAAAATGAGGGTAGCCCTGCTGGTCTTCCCGTCTTTCAAGCCGGGGGGGAGTCTAAAAGGTCCTCCATGCAGCGTGCATGTGCATATGTACTTGCATGCGTTCGACAGAGCCGTCGCATGACCCCCAAACGGCTTGCCATGTCGGGCTCCCTCGTGCCGTTTTCCTCGGACGCCGACGCGGCCAGATATGGTGTTCCATGGTCGAATGAGGCGTCCAGAATCCAGAGCCAAGCCTGACTGATTACCAAGACGGACAAGACCACCAGTCGGCCGTTTGGCGCTCGAAGTAACCCTGAGAGTTTCCAAGTTGATCAGGTAAGGAGTCGACGGGAACGATGTAGCCTTGGGTGACCCCGGCAGCGGGACAAGCCACGCGGGGCCAGAATACCCCTGTCGGTGGCGTAAAGCCTACGGTGCAGCTTTCGGCTCACAGTAAGCGCTGCAGTGTATGTGAATGAAGCCCCTGTCGCTAAAACATGTTTGTATGTAGTTGTTTCCATGGCTTGGAAAAGTTTGCAGCCAGGTCTCTAGACGTTTCCGCACTTGAAACACCGTTGGAGATAACGCACCAATTTGAGACAGCACCACGCCCGGCTGAATTGCTGTCTTTTTTTTTTTCCTTCCCTCTCTCCCACCTTCAAGCCCGAGACGACTCGCAGACATGTTTGATCGGTGTGCCGAGTTAGCAAAGAGAACGTTTTCTTTTCCTCTCGTCTTGATTCTGCTTCCACCCTCGATCCTTACTGCATGAGTTGCTTGCTGCTGTGTCCCCTTCTTGATAACCCCCGGGTGCTCGGTCCTCTGTCGAGCAGATCAAGCCTCTCAGCTTTCAACGGGCCAACGGCTTCGGGGTACGTACGTGCGGCCTGAGACATGCCATGTCGAACCCGGGTCCCTCGATCCCTGCGCGCTGGTTTGCCGACAACCGCGACGAACTGTCGAAAGTGGTCAGACGGCCCACCGCGGCTGCAAGCCTCCAAACGGTGGAGGCGTGCTGCTCATAACCCCAGATGGCAAGGTGTCCATCTCTGATCGGGTCCAGCCTCATCGCCTCACCTCGCACCTCACACGGAGCCCGTCCAGCCATAGAGCGGCCGAGGCGCGCGCCCCAACTGTAGACGAGATGAAGGACGACGCGCCCCAATGCCGGAGAATTGGATGGAACAATGGCTGTCGCTCGGGTTTTTTTCTTTCTTCTCTTCTTTTCCCTCTTCGCCTCCTCTCACTATGCAAAAAAATGGCCGGTCGAGGATGAGCTGGCGTTTGGGGGTGGGGAAAAGCTGAGCAAGGCAGGAAGGAAGGCCCTGTGGCGTGGCAGCCACGCTCTTTCCCGTCAAAGCACAGACGAGCCGTCCATCCCGCCACTCTGCGTCTTGGCACGCCGCCGCACGTGGCCGGCTCTGGCTGGCGAACCGTGAGCATCTGACGACCGGCTCATCATCACGGGGAGACACCATCCATCCTCCGACACTCGCGGCGAGAACGGTTCACTGTTGCGCAAAGTCGCTGCGGCATCAGAGCGGCTGGCAGTCCGAGTGCACGCGACGTGCGTGGCCTGGCTCGGTGTTCGTCCGTATCGTCTCGTCAGCCCGACGAGCCACCAGAACAATCAATTGTCACGGCTGGCCATGTCACCCGTCCGAAGCGCTATTGAAACCTTAACATCCCGTGGAGCACCGCAATCAGCAAATCAAGGCTGGCTACGACATCACGTTCTGACGGAACTGCGTCGCGTTTCCCCTTGGGCACCTGGACGGACGGCCGGAGCTCTGCTCTTCTCTGGGTTAGGGTTCGACCATTATGGGGACATCGTATCATCATCATCATCAACATAATCATCATCATTGCGTTCGGTGTGGCGAGGTCGAGGGGATTTCCCTACAGGGGGTCGCCTGCGGCGGGCTGACCTCGCTCCGCTCGAACGTAAACCTACGTGGATGTTGCGTAGCTCACGATGGGTCTTGATAAGCTTTCTCTACCGAACAAGGTGACAATAAAACGAAAGTCCCTTACCGGGGCAGCGGGCTAGCCTCGCTGCACTCGAGGGTGAATCTACAATGGGTAACGCGTAGCTCACTCTGATCCTTGAAAAGCTCCATCTACCAAAATTAGATGACAGTTGAATTGAAAGTTTCTTGACGGGGGTCGCCTGCCGTGGGCCGGCCGCACTGCGCTTACGGGCAAATGGATGTTGCATAGCTCATGATGATCCTCAGAGGGCCCTATCGGCTTTAATGAGATGATAATCAAGTGGAAGATTTCCTATCGGGGGTCGTCTGCCGCGGGCCGCCCTTTTTTAGAATACCGCGTGACGTACAGAACCATGCTCGCCAAGACTCCCGTTCAACTCGCCAAGACAATTCCATTGCGAATTGCTCACTTGGAGTTTCCTATCGGGGGCTAGTTGCTCTGCGTGCGGGAGCAGACTGACGCTTAATTCCACACAGTCCATCTGTGCATCAGAGAGACGGCACCCTCTATTGGCATGTTTCAGAACTACACAACGTTGCTTTCTCGGAGCCTCTTTCTTTCTTTCTTTGGGTTTCGCTGCCAAATTTGAACGGCTTAGGAAGGCTTCTACATGCTCATCAACTGTACAATATGATGAGTATACCTCATTGCCAGGAAGGGCGCCGTCCGCGATGCAAGCAAAGCTAGAGTACCCACGCGACGCGGCACAGCCCTCTTCTTCTCTCTGGCCCTTGCTTCCGATGTCCCATTTGAAGAACACGAAGGAAGCCCTCTGTCCAATGTTCGTCCTTCACCCGCGATGGAACTACTATCCCTCGCTGAGCTCGCAGTTCCCAGGTCGCGCACAGGAACCTGCCTGACTGACGCTGCCCATCCAGGCAATACGTCAGAAACCTACGCACAGATGGGGCAGGGTCAATCGTTTCCGAGAAAGACTTCATTCGCGGCCCTGCTGAGCCAAACTCTACTGCCTACTTCATCCAAGAAAACTAATACGATTCTTTGAATTTCAGCTCAAAATCGCCTGAATCAAGGCTCCTGGCTTACTTCACCTACATACTTCACTTGCTCCGGGACGTCATACCCGAATCGATTTGTGGTAGGTCAGCGAACCTCGCAATGTGTAGAGTACGAACATCAGTTGTACAGGCTGTCTCTTCCCAGAGGCACCATAAACGCTCTCCATGAGGTTTCTGCGCAAGGGTGGTCCAGCCAGAATCGTGTGTTGCTACAAGTCTAGAGGGAAAGGCCACGCAAACGCTTCACGATGCCTGTTCAAACAGAACGCCGTGGTATGATGAGACAGCTCAAGACAGTGTTTTCACAGCAAAACGAGCACAGCGGCGGTGGCGGCGACGACCAACAATGTCTGCGTCGATGGCTCAACGTCGCAGGCGTATTTGATCTCCAAGTCGAGATGGCAGGGCCATGACTCCGCAAAATGCTGGATCCTGTCTGCACTTCTGCTTGGCGTTCTCAAGCTGTGCGGTCAAGCCCTGCTGACATGCACGCGGTCTTCACACATCCAGTCTGCGAATCACGACTGGGAAAGCTGTTCAGTCAGCAGTGCCAGGAATTGTCTGACGCAGTAGTTCTTGACATGGCAAGGAAACTGTCTGAATAGCTGCTTCTGCCTACCACCGCTAACCCCCCGCCCCCTTTCCCCCCTCCTTTCGAATTGCTATTCTGATATTTGTGTGCCATCCTTATGGTGGCTTTCCCCGTACTGCCGGGTTATCTGCCATCTCCTCCACGTCCAGCCTAGGGTATAAATGAGACGCTATGTTGGGGCAAAACAGGCGCTAATTTTCCAATGACACACCAGAGTCAGATTAGAATTGGGCGCGAAATAAAGTTACCAAAATGCAAAAAGAAAAGAAAAGAAAAGACATGTCAACGAGCAGGTCCGACTGACACGTAAAGAGTATTACCGATGATGACGAGCAATGATTCGCCAGACCAAATGCGCAGCGCTGGATGTACGTGCCCTCCTGGGTAATGAGCTGGGCAGAGGATGCAAATGTGAAGAAGGTGTGCAGAGAAAAAAGAGGGTTCGGGGTTGTGTCGCGTGTTCAGCAATCGCTGGATACATGAATGAACGAATCGCTCGCCTGCTGGTAACGAGGTCAAACTCGCTTGTCCTCACGGTGTGGGTGCGCAGCTATCCAGCTGACCAGAAAAAGCCATGCACATTCGAATGGCAAATACAATCTTGCAAAATCTGCATCACACGATTGGCCCTGATGCGTTTCTGTCGAGCCCACGCGAATTTCCCCCATCAACAATCCAGTCGGACACGATAATATTGCTCTGGTATATTCATGGCCCATAATCCAGTAAGGAGCAGCCACAAAAGAGAACTGTTTGACCGTTGTGGCAATGCGGATGAATGATAGTGGAAAGAAAACACCGGACGCCGTATCGATGGAACGCAAGATGCCCGAGGATCGATCGAATTGGCTCATGGAAATTAGGCCTGGTGGTCAGTCATTTGCCGAATCGTCCATCAGGCTTTTGGGCCGGGGACGAGTGGGTTGACTCAATTAGAGTTTGCGAGGGGCGGCGGGGCAGCCATGAGCATTTTGGGCGTATGTAGACTTGAATTGCTCGAGAAACTGCTAGTCATTCTGTCGTTTTCTCGCGGGAATAGATCCTTGTATAAGCCTTCCAAGATGTGCATATCCATTCGAAGGGAACTCGTCGCCGTGCTTGATTGCTTGAGGAACTGAATGGTCCTGATGAAAAGAGTCTGTAACAGTTTCAGGTCCACCCATTCTTTGAGCACCTGGTTCTTTGTACAGGCCGAGAGCACCAAGAGATTACCCCATTGTCTAAGCCATCAGTCTGTCAGTAGGTTTTTCGCAGGCACGGCGGTCTCGTGTTGTCTTGGCCGTCTGGTGGACTTACGCATGCGCCGTTCCAAAGACGTTTGTGATGATGGGGCGTTCGCGTCCGAGGCCGTGAAACGCCCGTGTGCTTTCGATCAGAGCCATGATGCCTCGTTTTGCGTATTCCTTGAGTTCTGATGAGATCTCCTTGGGAGATGTAGCGGAAGGATCAATGGTGGGCGCCGTCACGCCCTGCCGAAACTCAGATATCACCGCAAACCCGCAGGGAACAGAAGGGTGTTTTTGCATCAACTCCGACCACTGCAGAATCTGCCGAATGAAGGGCCTGTAGGTGATGACTTGTGCGCCCCAGTACTTTGCCCGCAGTCGTGCAGCCAGGATATCTCCCGCGGGCGGATCGTCTTCGTGGAAGGCGAAACTCTGCGACACCCACATCATACCTTTGACGGCATCAGCCACTTGGCCGACGTTGTTGAATTTTGGGTCAAGCTCTTTCGACTCCGAGTCTTTTATGTCCTGTTCCGGAGCGTAAAACATGCGGTGAATGCTGTTGAGGTGTGTCCTGAGATAAAGCTGACCCGGGTAGCTGTCAAGGATCCTTTGATCAAATCCCTCGAGCAAGCTCATATTGGGATGTGGGATGTTTTCTTCGTACGAGAGTAGTCCCGAGGGAGGGAGTTGCAGTTCAGCAATCAAATCGCTATTCGTCCAGAGAACGTGGCGCGGTCAGCAAAAGAGATGGGGAATGGAAAAAAACTGCAGATTAGCGAAAAGATTGAGGCTCGTTCTGACAGACCTTTCCAATTGTAGACACGTCCAGAACGCCAAGGCCATCTGGTTATATTTGGTGTCCTGGATCATTTTCATATCACCCTTGAGTCGGCGCAGCTTGTCGAGACTCCTGTGAACTGGTAAGCCTATGTACAGACATGAGTAGTGACAGATGGCTGGGGGCGGGCAGAGCTGCGACGTACGGCCGAAGAATTACCATTAGCTTGTGGCTTGCCTGATGGATGAAGGCGAAGCTCTCCATAGGACGGGCAAGCTGCCCGTGATACAAGCCCGCGAAAATGAGTGTGTACACGTTCTTCATGTTCTTGTACGCTCCGGCGTGATTTCCCAGAATATCGGTGGCGAACGCGAAGTACTCCAGCCCGGGAATATTCTCGTAGTTCTTCTTCAAGCCCAACCCAGCGCGAGAAGTTCCCGCCGTGCTCCCATGAATAGATGATCGCCTGCTCTGGCGGCCGCGCTCCGGTTCTTTCGGCGACGCCAGGCCGGAAGACTGTGAGTGTGACGAAAGGCTCGGCGGGGAGCCCTGAATGGGGGACGGAGGAAGTCCGTTTCTCGTCGATGGGCTGCCATGAGGAAGCGGCTCGACATGATGAACTGCGTCGGGGACCTCTGACCTAGAGAGGCAGATCTTGCCCAATGCTAATATTGTGAGAACAAGCGCGTTGTGTATGGATCTTTCCAGTCGTCCTGGTCTGGCGATGCTCGGTGTAGAGGGCGTTTCGAACCCTGCCTCGGGGGCGGGTGATCTCTTGCGTTTCGATCCCGCAGCCTCTGTGGCCGTGGTTGATGGCATGCTGTTATTGACTGCGAAGGCGCCTGTACCTTTGTGAGACTTGGAACGATTCCACCTGACCGGCAAGGTGCGCAGAAAGTGGTGTACCCATTCATCCAGCACTTTGGGCTGAATGATGGGATGCATGTTGAGGATGTTGTTCTTGAAGCTCTTGACATAGCTCCATACTTTGTGCTCGCTGAAGTCCGGATAGCCATCACTTGCGAGCACGCCCCCTTTGTACTCGATATTGTTGTCTGCCGGGCTGAGACCGCCCACATGACCCCAATCGGCTGCAGGTGACGGCGATGCCGTGTCTGAAGAATCGTCCGGCATTTCGATCTGCCCGTGGTCTGGATAGAACTCTCTCGGATAGCGGGAGGGATGGGAGTCCTCGCCCCGTCCGTGCACGATCAGTATACCTCGGTGCTGCTCGTGACTAATGGGATATTCCTGAACATGCCGAATGCCGCCCGTTTCCAAATGCGGCTTCACCATGTCGCGTATGCAGGGCCAGTTCAATAACAGCCCGGCAAGAGTCGTGTGGTTGATCGGTATGGCGGGCTCCCCGGGAGGAACAGGCGGACCTGGTTCCGCTTCCGGTTCATCTTCAGCCATGAGTTGAGGTAACGACTCCGAATGGGACTTGAGGTAGTCCGGAGATGTGTCTTCCTCATATAAGTGACTGTCTGCCTTGATTTCGCGGCCAAATGTTGAATGATTCGGGGTATCAAAATCCTCTTGGCTGACCGGATCCGTCTTGTAGTGACTGTTGCCGATGGAGCCGTTTGTGACCATTGTTTCCACCTTGTTTATTCTGCTTTCTAATCGATGTAAATGATTCACCATCTCGCGAAGAGTGTCATTGGTCGTCTTGATTCCTTCCATCATTTCAGCTTGAGCCTTGTCCGTGCTTATTCTAAGAAGTCAGCATCGCGAAGACGTTTCTGCAGCACGGCCTTCTTGGGGGAATGTGGGTGGCATACGCTTTGGGAATTGGGTCTCGATATCGGCATTCCGTGCCTTTATCACGACATGTCTTGCAAGGCTTAGTCTCATCGCATTTGGCCTTGAGCTGACGGCATTGATCGCAGGCCTGGGAAAGTTCCGGCTCGTCAGCCCACATCACCCTTTGCGCGCGCACTTGTTTGTTTCGCGAAGGGGACCGAGCCAAATTATGGCGGGGTTGGTGATGTCATCTACACACAGCAAGGAACAGTTCGGCAGGAGGGGAGCTTACCTGAGATGCTCTGGTATTTTTCTTCTTGGCCGATGACGATGATGCGGGATACACGCCGTAGTACTGTTCTTGGGAGGCCTGATAGCTCGGGTGCGGTTCATAGGAAGCCTGATGTGTTGGCGCAGGCTGTGAGTATGTGGAAGAGCGATACACACCCTGTGCGGGCGGCATCGATGATCCATTCTCGTATCCCATGGGTCGCGAATGGCCCTCACCAGAATACGCCGACCCCTGGTGAATAGATGGAGTAGGTGGAGGAGGATGAGGATGTGGTGGTGGTGGTGGTGGTGGATGCGCCGTCGACACAGAATGTGCTGTATGAGGTACAGAGTCTGGCGCATGGCCGCCCGCCGAATTTGAGCGCCTGGGGTCGTCGACAGACTCTCGTTTGACGACGGCGTCTCGGGGAGGATAGTGCGGAAAGGGATGATGGGCCGACGACGTTGATTGGCTCAGATGATGATGATGCTGAGGAGCATGAGGACCTGGCTGACGATAAAAGTCTTGCATGGGAGCAAGAGTTTCCTGATCTAGGTGTCGTCGGTCAAGGTCAGAGTGCTGAAGTGGCCCATGGCCATGAAGAGGGATGGAAGCTGGCAAGGCAGAAGCGTGTTCGCTGGGCCGGGGCGGATATGATTGTTGATATGTACTTGGACCGGGAAGGTGATGCGGGTGAGAGCTTGAGAGTGATGGTGGAGAAGGCGGCGCAGCGGAAGTAGCACAAGTACCGGGAGCTGGAGCAGGCGGAGGAAGATGAGGATGGTGATGCAGAGGAGGCCTCGGCGTCGTCGAGGTACGAGGGTGAGGAAGTGAGGTTCCGGCTGGTGCAGAGGTCGACCAAGGCGAGAGGCGAGGGCGTTTCCCGTTTGATGCCGGATCCATGTTGTACGTTGCAAGTACATACAACTGCGGAACACAAGACACATAAGGAACGAGGGAAGGGCCAGAGGCAAGGACCGGAAGGCCAGAAGCCCGGACGAAGGAGAAGAAAGGACCGGTCAAACGGGGGTGGGAACGGGCACGGGCAGGCTATCGTCGTACCCAGTAGGGCCCTTGCTCCTGGGTTAGCAGTTCGTCGGGGTCTCGAGGGCGTGAAGCTGTCGATTAATGGGCCCTTGGACATGGAGAACTAGCGGTAGCAGCAGCGACGGCGGCGGCGGCGGGCTACTGGCATGAGTGACATGGGGCGTGTGAATGAGAGCGTGGTGAGCGTGCGTGCACTCGGCAGAGTAAGAGGCTCACTGACACTTGGGATGATGACATGAGCCGTGCCGGGTCCAGGTTCCAGGTCCAGTAGGCCGAGCCTAACGGCGACTAAGATGGGTGACAGGCAAGGAAGGGGACGGGAATATTCTGACGGAAGCAGCGTTTCCCACCCTGGGAAGCTACCGAGACGCCGTCAGTAGTTATCCGTTGTTGGGCAGAGATGGCGGGATGGCTAGCCAGGTTGCTGTCCAGGACGAGAAAGGGCGCAACGTGGTGGGTCGCGAGGGAGAGTTGAGAGAGGGTCGACGAGGGTTCGTACTCCGTACATGGACCTGATCTGTGGCCGTGGCCGTGGGACGTGGATTGGATGGATGGTCATGGACCCGGGGTGCAATGGGATGAGGGTGTCGGCCGTCAGAGGGCGGCGGCGTGTGTGCGTGTGTGTGTGTGCGTGTGTGCGTAGCAGGTGCGTGTGTGTCGTGTCAACCTGTGCGAGAGTGTATGCCTGAGCCGCGTACGGTATCTTGCATAACTAAAGTGATCAACGCTGCCTTGTGTGATGCCACGATGCAGACTTTACGATGGTCAATGTCTTTAGCCGACTCTGCATTTCTCTGCCCGCTTGTCGTGGTGGTGGTGGCAGCGACGGTGCCGATAGCAACGAGCTTGTCAGAGACAACACGCAGCGCGCGTGCCAACGAGCCGGGATGCAAAATGACGCGACACGTACCACCTGTTGCTCGGGATGAGCCTGTCTGCCAAGGCAATGGCCTGTCCGTAGGGGCAAACACCTGGAGAGAGACCTGACGAAAAGGTCGGAGCGTGCCAACGAACCCAGGAGCGGGCGACCGAGCAGGCAGGCAGGCAGGCAGATCAAGCGAGAACCCGGGCACTGGTCATCTGCTCAAAAGCACTGGCCCTCGGTACAGTACCAGAGTGGTACAAAGCCCGAAGCCAAAGCAGACTGGAGGTGGCGGCACAAATGGTGAGCGCGTGCGCGCGCGCGCGCGTGTGTGTGTGTGTGTGTATGTGTGTGTGTGTGAGTGAGTGGGCGACGCCTGGCAGTCCTGGCAGAATTGTCCAGGGGAGGGGAGAAAAGGAATTCTTTTTTTTTTCTTTAAAAAAAAAACATCAAAAAACAACGTGAGGATTTAAAAAAAAAAAATTCAAAAATTCAAAAAACCGCGGCGAGGTGTGGCGAGGCCGGCTGCGACTGGCTACCAAGAGTGAACCCGGACCACTCGTGAAAAGACGGTAAGCCCGTATCCGCCGTTAAAAAGCTTGGGAGCTTGGAGCTCGGAGCTAAACACGCAGGAGAGCTGGGGAGCCGGGGAGCTGGGAAAGCTGGCAAGCTGACAAGCCGGGAGGAGCTAGGCTGGGGGCCAGCGCAAAGTTCGGGTTGCTCAGTTGCAAAAGTCGATACCAGACACAAAAATGCACACAGGGGACGTACAACAATATGGGGAAGGCCAGGGTGTTTCCGTTGACTCCACCCGACCAATGAGTCTCGAACTGCTGCTTGCTTGATGCCTGTTTCTCTGCCTCACCACTTTCGTGTTTTTGCTTTCCTTACCTCGGGACCCGTCCTTTGTTCCCTTCTCGATGGTCGAAAGGATACTAGGAAGCGCATCGCACATCCCCCTCCCCTCCTTTTTGTCCAGTCTGTCATCAGCGCATGCATGTACACAATACACAGTACATACCTTTCGTTCCAGATCAGATCAAGAGCTCCCTACTACTCTAGTCCGGGCCTTTCTCCTCCCCTCTCCTCACCTACTTCTCCATTCTCTGCCAAAGCACTGCGTCCGTCGTGGTGGTGGTAGCAGTTGTAGTAGTAGTAGCATCTGTAGCGGTAGCGGCCCTCACCGGGCGGCCAAGTGGTCCGACCCATAGTGAAGTGACTTTTTGGTAAAGTGAGAGCGAGCTCACCACACGGCTCAGACTGAACATCGGACATTCAATTGGCATCTCTGGTGGTCACGCATTGTGTGTGGTGTGGGCCTAGCGGGACGTCGCGACGCCAGTCACGCACGAAAAAAAAGTCGACCCTCATGCCCTTGTCTACCCACACGGTGGGGGTACGTCGTGTGCTCCCTGATGAGCCTCGGTGGCTGCGGGCCAGTTCTGGGGGATTGGCGGAGGCTTGGTCACTTGAACGGCCTGGCAGACGAACTCCATATTATTACTACTCCGTGTTAGTAGAGTCAATTTTTTTAATTTCTTGCCATCCATTACTGTATGTATGTATGTACGTGTGCAACAAACGGCTAATGCCTCGCCGTGTGGCGAATACTCCTCGGCCGCCTTTTGGTGTTCTCCGAGTTTGCTGTCTTCCAATCAACGTCGTAGCCGTCATCTGCTGGGGGTTGCGGCCGCCAGCATTTCCGGAAGTCACGATGAGGATGCACCCCTTCGTTCTTCGTAACTTTAGTTGCCACGCCGTTGGTTGCTCGTTCGCAATGTGCACCAAGCTGAGTTTCGCCCGCTCGCGATAATGACAAACACGGCAGCGGCAGCTACCTTTGTATAATGCCTCCATCGCTTGAACTCGTTGCGCCTGACTTGAATCTGGCCTCTGTCTTGTCCGCGACAAGCAGCGCAGGGAATGGTACAGTATGCGACTCGACGGTTGATAGTGTCAAGAACAAAGCCGTCAAACCCAAGCAGAAAACCAGCAGCAGGGAGGCGTCATACAACAGGGGCTTGTTTGGGGCGCCGGCGACCCCAATACCTAGCTCGAGGGCGTTCTTGGGACGGAACCGTTGATCAGATAAGCTACAGGATAGCCACTTAACCACTGCGTGCCATTTTCGCTTGCAACCCCTGCGGAACATGAAGCCACACGACCGCATGTGGAAAACAGGAGGAAGGGTTTGCGCCTATTCCGCACAGCCTGATGGAAACGTGCTGCTCGACCGCCGCATGAGATGCTGCGGCACAAGGAACTTCGACTTTTTTTTGACCACTGCCCAAAAAATCACTTTAAGAAACGCTGTGCCGGGGTCTGAACGCGTCTGATGCATTTCTGATGCTTGTCTGGCGAATGTCGTGCCAAAGATCAACCCGGTCACGCACATGCAGGCGCTGGGGAAGAGGGGCTACCCAGGATACGGCCACATCATGGAGCGAGCACTAGACAATGGCCCCAATCTGCAGCATGCAGGTTGCAACATCGTGGATGGGCGGAGTAAACCAAGCTGCAGAAGGGGCAATTGCCAGGTGGGTGGGAGCGGCCAACCTTGCGGTCCGCCATATCCATCACGCCTCAGCGTTCGCGGCGAGGCAGACAAGGAGTCTCGCATGATTGCAAATGGATCGGCCGGACAGATCTCTTCCAGCTTGTTCGTTCTCCAGGCCAGGGATCAGTCGGGCAGCTGCGTCAGTCTGGAACTGGGATTGGACGTTTCCCAATGCTCTGTCAGGATGACGACGATCCGCAAGGCTAGCTGCTGCAGGTTCGAACCATGTGAGCATAAGCGTGGGTGCGGAATATCCGGGCTTTGTGTGTAAAGTTTTGTCAGCAGCATGCAAGCGGTAAGCCCAATTGATTGGCTCGGCCAAGCCGCATCGGATAGGGTGCGAGTCAGCACATGCGAGTGATGGTGACGGAAAACTTTTGGGAACCTTGCCTTGCCAAACACCATTTCCTCTCGTCACAGATATCCAACCAGGCGTAATCCCTTTTTTGAACTTTTTGTCCACTGCTCCCAAGCTTTGCAACCTCTGCGCTTCCCGGCAGACGTGCAGTTCAACAGTGACAAACGCAGTGAAGGCGTGCCTAGATCTATTACGCGTTTTGCGGTAGCCTCACGAGGCTCCGCATCGGGACGACTCTGACAGACTGCAATACAGCGTGTAGGTACACCCGTGTCCCAACGTCCAGGAGCATGGGCCAACGGAAAGGCCGACTCGCACAGACGAGTCACAGCCTTGAACTCACGGACCAAGCCATCAGGTATTGCACAGCAGTGCGCTGGGCCGATCCGCCCGCAGATGGCCGTGATCCGCCTCTCGAGTGGACAGCAAACAAGTATATTGGCAAGCAAGATACGATTCGCGTCTCGGCGACGGTCGGCGAGCCCGTTCCTGGCCTGCCGTCCCGCGTTGTTTTTTTTTTTTTTTCCTCTTTTAAAATCCTTGGGATCCTCTTTTTTGTCCCCTTAGTGTCTCGATGAAAAGGGAGACGGCAGGGCGGGAGGCGGGACGAGGCGTGTGGCCGACAATGTGGTACGGACGAGAGAATACAATAGATTATCGAAGATGGAGCCTAGCGTCGACGCTTTCGAGTGGCGCTTGATGCGAGCCGACGGTCCAACGTAATAACAATCTTATGCTCCGTACACCGTACCCAGATCCATGGTGCAACTTGGCATCGCGTGCTGACTACGAGGTTGGATTGAACGCTGAGGCAAGGTTCAGAACATGGCTTCACACCCCTTGGCTCGCGAATTCTGTGGTGACGGAGCAAGTGCTTGCGCCAGACGGTGTCACCTTCCCCAGGTCAAACCTGTCTGAGGGCTGCACCTGCCCGCCGCCGACCACAGATGACGGTGGCGCTCGCCGAAGGTCACCCGCCCCTTCCAAAGTCCTGGCACTGCTTCTCTCCTTCTCCAGTCGGCGGCAGGCTGCCAATGCCGTTGTGAATCCATCAGACATACAGTACTACCGCAGACCCCGAAACCTCGGTCTCGTTGCCGTAGCGTACTTGGCTGCTATGTCCAGACCCGCACACGGATCATGTCAAGCACAACCGGTGCACCTTCCGCTCGCGGTCAGACACGGCCTGGTGGCTGCATGAATCATGCCCTCAGCTCGAGGCATGTTATGGCATGGTACGGCATGGCATGGAGTGGTGATGTCGTCGCCGCGGCCAGCAATGGCAACTTCCACACCCGCCGCCTGCATGACGTGGCAGACCGAGACGGGTTCACCGATCATTTAGGTCAGGTAGACAGACCGGCGGCCAGGAACGCATTGGCCCGTCAAGGGTCCGCCACGTTCTCTCAGCCAATAACGCTCGATACCAAACGGACAGCCAATTCAAGCCACAATTCTCGCCCCCCAATCATGGAATGTTCGACTATCACATTGTCAAATGCAAAACCCGAACTTAGCGGTCCCGTCCATGGCCATCCAATCACGAGGGAAAGTCAGAGACGCCACAGCCACTGTCAGTCCTCGCCAAGCTTGGCGAGCGGTGTTGTCGCAGGTCAGCATCGACCGCACCACAGACTACATGATCGTGTTCCCTCAGCAGGATGGGGTGGTGGGATGGGGCGGCAAGTCCGCGAGCTGAGCTCGAGTAGGAGACGGGTTCGTTGGAGGCTGCAAAAACGCATGAGGACAGTGACATCCTGGTCAGGAATGATTTCGGGCGGGCGCTGCCGGCCATTAAGAGGAAAGTATTACGTCTGCTGACACTGGATACCTAGCTCTGCTGCGTACCACCCTTCACGACAAAGGGTCGATAGAGCAAGCTTATCATTGCCTAGAGCGGGCAGTTCAATTAAGCCCGACGCGGAAATTCGGCCACCATGCTCAAATGATCTTCCTTTTGCGGTGAGAACATGGGCAATCCTACTTCGCCATGATAGGTCGGCTTGAGGGCCAATCAACCACACGAGCCATCCGATGGGATTCGTCTGATGGGCTTTTCCTGTTGACTTGGGCCGTGCACCTAGATCAAGCCCCTGCTTTGGCTGAGAAGTCTTTGTATTGTAAGCAAACTCGGCGGCTGCCTGGCGTCGTCAACTACAGACCGCACTAGTAGACAAACACTCTGTGGTACTCGGTGCAGCCGCTCGTCACATCACACAGCTTGTGTGACATGGCTTGGGCAGAAATCATTCAGGTGCGGACGAGTCGATCTCGAGGATTGAGATAACCAAGTCATGCTCAGGTCGAAACGACGTGTGCAGCTATTTGCACCTTCGAGTCTTGACAGCCCAGACCAGAGTAGCAATTCTCTGATGAGAGGGCATAACAATTGCGCAGCGACATATGCACGAACGCATAGGTCCTGATTCTGGTCCCACGGCCATGACTTTTGGATTCTGTGAGCCCATGTGCCTCCTGGATTGCCTTCTCATTCTCGGCTGCTTTGGAGATCGGCTGAAGCCGGACGGAAAGCTTGCTCCCGATGGGCAATCTGCCCATACGTGCGAAGCAATCATTCGAAGCAGCCAACATCCAGCAGGAAGAGCTCGGCTTTCGTGACCAAATTTCTGCTGGTCCTGGTGCTTTTAGGTGCGTGTGGTCAAGTCTCATCATGTAGCGGCGGCTCAAACGACACCACCAGATCAGCCGGGCGGAGATCCACATAGATTGCGCGGCTACGCCATATGTCTGACACATCGCAGGATGCACAGTAGAGGATTGACGTAGATCAGGTTCAACAGACGTGTATGCATAGCATGTTGTGACTTGATAAGTAGCCGTGCGTTCGCAACACTTTCCCTGCCAACACAGCGCGTGTCCAAGATTGATCCAGCAATGACTAGCTCCGACGACGCGGGACTGGGACAGGCCAGTGAGAGACTAAAATGAAAATGACTCAAGAGCGTGCCAACTAACAAAAAAGCGCTGCTTATCTTCGGCTGCCAAGCAGTCCTTCCCTTGCCCCCCCCTCCTGGTGACAAAGCCTCTCGCAGAGCCGCTTCGCTCTGCACGTTTGCTATCTCGTGAAGCGTGCTGGGAAATGAAGACTGGCGGTGGCGGGCTAGAGATCGCGTCGCACCCCATATCCCTACGCTCCACGTACGGCAGATTTGGCTAGAAGCCAGACGTCTTCGTTCTTTCCCGCCGGAAACTCGCCGACTTGACTCCAGATAAAGGGGAGATTCGTCTCGCTACCCTATCAACTCTTGGCGCAATAGTGCCACAATGATCTGCGGCTCATCTGGCCCTATACGAGGGTCTTCCGGCCAAGGATGATGAATCCTACTGACCCATTTGCCTGGATAGGCAGAAAAAAGCCTGCAGGTCGCAGATGCCCCAGTACAGCCTGCCCAGGCAGGGTGATCAGCAGCAGGGTTCGATGGTAAAAGAGAGGCATGTGTGGATCAGACTGTGAATGGCTCCAGCCATCCCAGCCCCAAGGACTGGGGCGACAAGGCCCGTAACTTCCGCTGTTCCCTGAGAAACTACAGCTTGTGAACGCTTCTTGGCAGAGGACGCAATAACGCATTCCTCAAGGCACGGGTCCTCTGTGGATTATAGCGACGCGCCCAAATCCCTCTGTCCGCTGAGCGCGGTCCACAAGGTATCCGTTCCCACCGCATTGAGAAACGCGGAGCTTCGACATGCCTGCCGAGAAGGTGAGAACGCTATTTGTGTGTATGTACGGAGTATGTCCACAAATGTCCTCAAGCCATGGCCTCGAGACGAACAAACGTGGTAGCTAGGTTGTGCAATGCTGCCATTTTTTGTTTTCAGGGTTCCCATGTCGCGGTTCATCTCATCGTTTCCAACTTTCTTCCCCCCTTCTCAAATTGAGGGCAACCTTTCGGAGGGTGCGGGGACGACACCTACTGTGAGGAATGTGTGTACGTATCACCTCGCCTGCGATGGCCAACGGTGCATATTGTATTTATTTCACTGCTTCGATCCGCAGGGCATCTCAAAAAAAGCTGGCGCGGCCGTGCACCCCCACGGTGCGACCTGAGAATGCGATCCGCACCTTTTCTTATAAATCGTCTCCGTACATAGTTGTGTGTGTGCTTTGTTGGCGAAGTGTGCCTAGTGTGGGTATCGGTCGGCCCAAAAGCAATACGAATGTGGTTGATTTGATCTCGTGAAGTGGAAATTTTGCTTTTGTATTATGCCTGCCTCGCCTTGCCTCTAGGCCTGTGGCTGTCTGGTGAAACGCATGCAGTAGATGGAGGCTCCGGTGCGACCTGTCCGGGTGATCTGTCAGTTATGGCCTACGATATCCCATATGACGGGCGGACAGGGTCATGGTGATCAAGTGGAACATCCAGGCCTATCAAGACAAGCCAGGGAGATGTCTTGATCGGAATGACATGAATAGATCTTTTGCCGCCGGCTGAGTGTACGAGGGCCGCGACTACCAGGAGATGAACAACTGATGATGCTGCCAGCGGCCCCTGTTCCGCAAAATGCAACTAAACACATGCTGCGTGCATGCTGTACGTACTGCACCTGCATGCTGCATCTCGCCTGCCTCATCATCTGCTTTGGGGACCATGAGCCTGAAAACAGAAGTTCCGGTTGTGCAGGTAACGGACACGCCTTCCCTTCCTGCATCTTGGCGCCCATGGCGTGTCGCGCCTTCCGCGAGTGCATTGAGATATGGCCGACGCCTCTGACCCCACGCCAGCTCGAACCATCTGAAACCTATCAATAGCAGCATGTAGACCGATCCCGGTCTTTGAGCTTAAACAAGGAACATGCTGCTCGCCATCGCCTCCTGTGTGTCACAAAGAGGCGTCAGTGAAACGCGGCCGCGCATTTTCGGCAGCATCGCGCGGTCCACCGAATCTATGTGCTCACCGTCGCGGAAGTGAGGGGTCGTCGGCCTGCTGCGAAATTCTTAGAAGAACAAAGACAAGGAATGACAAGGGATCATTGGACTTCAGAATGCGGCTCTCTCTTAATCGTGATAATGTCCTGACAGGTACGCCTCAGTTCGTCTAGCTCGGCGGCTACTGTTAGAAAATAATAAGTTTGACGGTGATCGACGGACTCCCCGCTCTCTGTCCATTTGGGCAATTTCTAGAATCGGTTGGATTTCGTGATATCGCTTGTATCTGTATCGTTCCACTGATTGTACTTCAATAGCAGACGGGTTGTCAGTGTCATTCCATGGTCAGGCCTTATCTATTTACGCCCTATAGGGAACCGCTGAGCATAATGCCAACTCAAGAGCTACGCATGCTTGGGAGCATCAGGTTTCATGTTCAACTTACCACCTAGACGACCTTCTACAGTACAACTTTCGACCAACTCCTTGCCCAGATACGGCCAATGACCCGAAAAAGTCAACTTCTAGGCCACTCAATCAAGCCTTCGCGATGTCCATGAAAAAAACGTAATAAGACGGTTCACGAATGGCAGAATCGACGCAGAATGTCACTCGAACTCTTTTGAAACTAGTCACTGCATACAACACGAGGAACGCCCAACTCCTACCCTTGCTCTTGGACATTCTGTCACTTTCCTGTTTCTGTGCAACCGGCATAACGAGCTTACCACCGACCGTTGTGGTCAATCTTTGCAAACAAAGAACCGACAGGGGTCAGTATCAGGCACAGGGACGGGACTGTCAACTTAAAAATCCTCATCATCGAATCAGCTCCTGTCCATCCTGGGACAACGGGAATAGAAGAACAATTTGATTACGACGTGCCGCGGAGGTCTGGCAAAGTGCTACAGTCATGAGCTGACTTTACGGCAGCTCGTCCATTTCATGGCACGTTCGACACAGTTGTTTATTCACCCGTCTGATCGATACTGCGGCAGTAAGCTGTACTTGTGCTTGCTGATCGGAGCGATCTTCGTCTCGATCGGATTTAGTAGCGATCGAGCCGGATCATGTGGCTGTCAAAATACCTAGACGAACCGCCAAGAACAAGACGCAGCTTCCGTCAGCGAGTTTCGGAGTCGTACACGGGCTGCAAGGTGTCCTTCGTCTACAGATGCCATGAAACCGTGTATTGAGTCGCTCCGCTATCTGGCAACGCACTTCATGGCGAAAGAAGCTAGCGAAAGAAGCTAGCGAAACAAGTAGTGTGAAGCTTGATGAAGGGCAGGGCGAGAGCGACGGCTTGGTCTGCCGTATGTAAGTCCGTCTGAACGCCGAAGAGCTAGCCCTTAATCATGATCTCATGGTCAACAATAATCGCTCATTTGTTGTCTTGATAACATCTGCGTGAATCTAGATTTTATTTCAGACCATCGTGACCAGGTCCCTGCTTGCCGGACGCACACTTGTTTGACGGGCAAGCGCTAACATTGGCAAGAATGCAATGGCTTCAAGACGACTTTCGCCGCCTTGGTAGCTGGTCGGAAATCATTCGATGAGGGCTCAAGCTTACGTTTTGAGAATCTAATATCGTCTTGGCTCCACTCAATTTTGGACCAATTGCGATTCCCGCGTTTGAAAAGGTTAGTGATCTACGTGGTTGCAAAAGCAGTGGATGCCTAACAAAGATCGCCTTGGGCAATCCCCGATGAATTCGATGATGACGCCCTGTTCCTGGTTCTGTATATCTCTCCCGCAAGTTTTTTAACTTTGCACCTAATCTCGACAGAGACACTCTCGTTTAGCGTTGCCAAGATGCAGATCACGTTGTATTTATCCCAGGAACGGGAAGCATATGTGGACTTGGCAGACCTGGAGCGTCTCAGCTGCAACGTTTGTGGCATAGCAAATGACCTGATGGCCGATGTCGTAATTGGATTCCCATTCCAGATTGTCGGATTCCCACACATGTGAGCCGCTCGTTGGACCATGTGATTTTCGATGTAGCACAGCTTGGATGGAGCGAAATGTTCCTATTGTAGATCTTTGAAGGGTATCTAGAACTAACGTTACTGCCGTCCTATGCCTTATCCAAGCCATGGGCCCAGACAAAGTGACAGTATGCAGCTGCAAAGCTTCAGCTGGAGAGACAATGCCATTGTCATTACTGTCTGGAAAGAGAAGACACTACATTGAGACGATGTGGACAAGTACACGTCCTGGCGAGTTTCATGATCCTGACGTCTGTCCAACGCCAGAAACGTTACCTCGAGGGTTTTCTCTGTCATGTTTGGCTGGCTCTGCGGAAAGTGTCCGAAGTGATGCCAAAAGAGCAAGCATATCGGCAAGGCCTGTGACTGGCCTTGCCAAGTGCCGTGGACCTATGTCGGTGCAATGCAGCGCTCCGGTTTCCCGACATGGAATCGTGGCTGAGAAGACTCGCAGAATGTATTTGAATTGCGTTTCAGGTGCAAACCAGACTTTGTGCTTCTTTCATCTTGGGCGACTGGGGAGAAGAGGGGCGGCAGCGTAGCATTACAGGTCTGTATGTCCCGAGATGAGGAGCCGAAGAAGGGGGAGGAAACAGAGCTTGTGGGCCGATGATGGAAAAAAAGACCTCAGACTGAAGAGAAGCGGGGAAAAGGGAGGGGGTTGGAGGGGTGCCCTGGAGGAATGGACCGGTGTGTCGTGCCTATTCGAACCCGAAGCTCGTCCGAAGGTCAGGATGTTCTTCTCCTTTTTGCTAATCTCACCGGCGGTGACTTTGAAGGGCCAACAACAGCAGCAGCCGCAGCCGCCGCCGCCGCCGCCGCATGTGGCGAATAGTGAGCCGTGTCATCGTCTCCACCGACACCAGCTTGGTCGTGCGGTCCAGATGCAGGTCTAGCAGCACGCCCTTGGGTGAAGACCAGATGCCCTCGTCGGCCGAGTATCCCTCTACTAGCCTCCTCCAGAAGAATGCCAAAAGCCAACAGAGCTGTCTCATCCATGCTCTGCTCATCGACGCTACCCTTGGCAGCAGCAGCTCCTCCTCCAGCGCCGCCGTCCTGGCGGCGCTTCATGGCTTCGTAGAACCTGCTCGTGTAGCCATGGATCGACTTGAGGAGATGGCTGTCCGGGAGCACGTCGCGCCCCGCCTGGGGCAGGTCTCGTTCATGGGCGTTGTAGACATCATGCTCTGCATAGCGCTGGGGTGCATCTAGCCGACGGAAGAGGACTTCATCGGGGCCAAAGGGACCCCCGCGAGTGGATTGCTGAATGATGCTGGCATGGTGATGCTGCTGTTGGCCGTCCGGCCGCTGTTGTTGAGGTTGTCGGTGTTGCTGGGCTGCTCCGTGTTCATTTCGGAGGGCCTGGTCCTTGATCACCTTACCTGCATTGAGTTAGTCTCATGTGACTAGACTTCTCTCCATAATTTCCTCGTTTCTTTTTTTTTTTTTTTGTTTTCTTCTATTTCTAGTTTCCTCGCTCTTTTGTTCTGCCGTTCCTGACAGTTTGATTGGTTTGATGAGTGCAGGCTGAGTTGGGGGAGCAAGGAAAGACCAGGGGAAAGGAGATTTGTTCGCAGGAGAGCGGAAGGAGAGAGAGGGGGGTCTTGTTCGCTTGGGTTGGTCTTTGGATTTCTTACCGGCGACTGCGTCGTAGACCGTGGCTAGTCGTCTACGGGGCAAGGAAAAATTCTGTCTGGCCTTGCTGGTACCCAAATCGGTATGCTGCTGCTGCTGGTGTTGCTCTTCTTGACCTGGACTTGATGCTTCGTCGGCGGCGGGAGACGAGCGCTCGCTGCTGCTATCCAGGACTTGGTACATCGCTCCTCGGATTTTGTCCCCCGCTTTAGACAGTTGCTAAAGCGAGTCGCTGGGTCCTTCTCATGTCACTGGTCTGAGCGCGAGAGACGAAGCAAGGCGGTCAAGTTTGCCATTATGTTTTGCCATTTGCTTCGTCCAGGATGTCGTATGAGTAATGAAAGGTGTAAGGTGAGATAATAAAGCGCCCCAATGGGAAGGCCGGCAGCGAGAGCGTTGGAACAAGCGCGGCGTGGGGCAGAGCTACGTTGTGGAGCCTGTTCTTCTTTCTTCCCCTCCCCCTTCCATCGTTTGGCAAGGAAAAAAAAAAGCTCCCGTTGCATGTCATCAGTCTCTTCTTTTCCAGCTTTGGCCACGGCCTTCTTCCCATTGAAGAGCAAACAACACAAGTGCGCGACCTGCGGCCGATACGTATGCATACAGCGGCCACGTTCCAATGAATGCAAGCCCAAGCCCGGCTCCTCAGCCGTGAGACGGGCGATGCGACCTGTCAGGCCATAATCAAATCGTTCAACGCCGACCTCGTACGGGCGTTTGCGCCCGCGCCCCAGCATCGCTTCAACGGCGAAGCGTCATCTGCGGCTGCTGCTTCTGCTGCTTCTGCGAGTGCAAGTTTGCGGGATGAGTCCCTCCACGAGCGAGCACAGCAGATCCGCGCTCACGGCCCGGGTGTGAGCAGCCTCGCGCTCGACAAGTTTGACGGACGGATCCTCGTGTCCGGCGGTTCGGACGGGTCCATCAAGATCTGGGATCTAGAGGAGGCGCTCTCCCCACACCAGCGACATACGTTCCGACCCGTGAGCTCCATTGCGCGATCACCTCCTGGCGGCGGGGGACACAGCCATGGCATCACGCACCTGGCCTTTTACCCCTTTGACGCCGACGCCTTCCTGTCGAGCGCGTACGACAAGACGTTGAAGCTGTGGGCGGTGCAGCACTGCTCGCTCAGCGCCGAGTTCGATCTCAATGCCACAATCTACTCGCACGCCATGAGTCCGGTGGCCGCGCACGTACTCGTGGCGTGCGCGACGCAGCACTCCAATGTGCGTCTCGTCGACCTCAAGTCCGGATCGGCCGTGCAGGCGCTCGTCTCCCACGGCGGCCCGGTGCTCTGCGCCTCCTGGAGCCCGCGACACGAGCACATCCTCGCCAGCGGACACGCCGACGGGAAAGTGCGGATATGGGATGTGAGGCGGGCGGGCGGCGTCGTGGCCCAGCTGGACCAGGAAGACTCGCTGGGCGTGGTGCACCGCTACCAGCACGCCATGGCCTCCGCCGGCAGCGGCGATGGTCACGGGGCGACGACGGCCACGGTGGCCCCGCGTTTCCGCCAGGCAGCGCAGGCGCACGACGAGGCCGTCAACGCGCTGCAGTGGACCGACGACGGCAAGTTCATCGTGTCGGCCGGCCTGGACAGCAAGATCCGCGTGTGGGACGCCGGCACCGGCGCCAACACGCTGGCCAGCTTCGGCGCCGTGATCCAGAACAACCACGCCAAAACGGCCACCATGGTCGTCACGCCCTCTGGACTGCTGGGCGCCCCCTCCCGCGAGCTGCTGGTGTGGCCCAACGACCAGGAGATTGTGGTGCTGGATCTCCACCAGGGCAACGTGGTGACGAGGCTGCGCAGTCCGGGCAGCAGCATCGGGAATCATCCACGCGGCCACGTCAGGAGCAGAATCACGGCAATCGTCTGGCGCGGATGCGGTGGCGGCATCGGCCACACGGGGAGCGTCATGGGCGGGGCCAATGCCCTGGGAGCCATCTACAGCGCGCATCTGGACGGGCAGATCCGCGCGTGGATGCCGCAGGTGCCCGGGCCGGAGGACGCCGACGAGCTGGAGGGCCCTGACGAGGACGAGGAGGCGAAACGGCGCAAGAGAAAGGCTGTTGACAGTGCGTACAGGAGCTTGATGGGCCGGCAGATTACCTTTACGGGGCGCAGCAGCAGCAGCGCATGACGTTTCCAGGTGCCTCTTTCTTCTTTCGTCCCTTTCCAAATATGTGTGTATTATTTTTATAACGAGACTATACGAGCTCGGCTGGGGGCAACAACAGCTGCTTGATCTCATGTGACGTACGCTCCCCCAGACATGATCTTAAGAAGGCTTCTCAATTGGGTTAGTCACGATAGCAGAGGTTCATAAAAGTCGTGGCACGCCGAGCGCTTCTCCTGCACAGACAGCCATGGTGTTTTCTTTTCTCAATTTCCGGTTCTGACTCTGATCAGGCTCCCCCCTTTTCCGCAGCTAATCCAGATGTAAAGGTAAAGGGATCGGCCGTTCACACCATCCTGCCCGGGCAGGCTTGCCAACGGACGGACAAGGCATGGCTCGTGACGGTCTTCCTAGAGGCGCCGCATCGTCGTCAGCATCAGGCCGGCGTGACTGTATGGTGAGACACGCATATCTTCTTGGGTCACACGCTGGACTCGCCACATAGACTCAAAGAAAGAAAGAGTTTTGCAACAGCTGGATCAAAGGCTGTACAGAGGTGCACGTACAAGGAATAGGCACCATCAAATTACGTGACATATCACCCACAATTCTAGTCGAACCGTGAAACACGGTGATTGGTCTCGTCAAACAGCTGAGCACCTCATGCCTTTGTTCAGAAGCTCCAACAGATACTCTCCTCATGTCTTCATCTTGCTGCTAAAAAAAAAAGGAAGAAAAAAACATCATTTCGTCGTCATCCGCAAAGGGAAAAAAGCCTCCGTGTCCATACAGCGCTCCCGTAAGTTCCGTTCGTAATTCATTCCTGGTCCCGGCTTCTTCCAACTAGACCCTGACCACCAAACACAGCCATCCGTCCGGGTACGCCGCTTCCCTCATGAGCTCCACCAGCGGCGCGCCAAACGGCACCGCAGCACCATGCATCACGACGCCCGCGAGCACCGGGTCGCGACTGCTCGGGAACAGCCGAGGCATCATGTTCTTGAGGGCCTGGCCGAGCGTCACGTTCCCGGTCCCGGTGCGGCCACCACCACCAGCGGCGGCGGCGGCAGCAGGAGGGGGCCCAGTGGCAGGCACCAGAGTCTGCACGATGCGGAACTGCTCCCCGTTGCTGTCGGGAATGTACACCCGTAGAGGCACATGCTGCAGCGCAGCCGGCGCATTGAGCAGCCAGGCATGGACCTGCGCAAAAGAACGGAGGTCGTTGTCCACGACAGACTGCCAGAGCTGAGTGGTCTGCTCTTTGGACATTTTCATCATTTGCTTGGCGGTGCCGTAGCGAACGAAATCCGCCTGCGCACACATCTCTCTCGTCAGCATCCTTTTGTTGCCTAGTAGAGAAGAAGGAGAAAAATAGTACATGGGAAAGGGCAAAGGAAAAGGCGAGAAAATTCAATTTTATTTAAAAAAAAATTCAAAAGTAAAATTCCGTGATGCAGGGAGAAAAAGGGGGGGGAGAAAGATTTGCGTTCACTCGTGTGTTGTTTTCTCACCTCTT
Organism: Aschersonia sp. MBC 508; assembly: GCA_030780645.1. Classification (NCBI taxonomy): domain Eukaryota; kingdom Fungi; phylum Ascomycota; class Sordariomycetes; order Hypocreales; family Clavicipitaceae; genus Aschersonia; species Aschersonia sp. MBC 508. Next base: position 26,677 of record JAPFUF010000762.1, read on the forward strand.
TCGCACTATTCAAAAACGTATCGCTCATGTCCCACGCCAGCCCATCGCTCACCATCAGTCGAAACGGCAGCTCCTCCGGCTGGTACAAGTCGACGAGCAGGCCGACGGGCAGGTTGCGCAGCTGCACATTTTCAAAGTGGAAGCTCGAGCAGGGGCATGCGAAAAAGGCCGACAGGCGGGGGAGGAGCAGGGCGAGGTAGCTGAAGCGCGGGACGGAGGTGATAAAGGGCAGGCCCGAAGCCGATGAAGCGTGTGTGATAAGGAGCGGGATTCGAGCGGCCCACAGCGTCTTGGTGATGGCACTGTCGCTGCTCATGCTCATGGTAGGCGAGGAGACGAACAAGAGAGAGAGAGAGGGAGCGGGAGCGAGGTGCGCTGAGGGTCATGGCGATGGGTCTGCAGGGTAGCTGTGGGGGGGTGGTAGTGGCGTACGCCTCGGTCGGGTCTATGCAGCAGGCTGCGATGTATTGACGTCTTGAGAACACATGTCCTTTGACAGCCAGGGGAGAGTGTGCTGGAAGGTCGAACAAATTACTCCGTTAGAACGAGCCGAAGAAAATCGGGATGTCTCGATTGACGTGAGCTCAGGGGTCATAGAATGATCAAAGCTGGCTGACAAGCGCACTGCGTTAAGAAACTACATGAGCAGGCTGACCTATCTATTCTAAGCGCTTTTGATGGTAGTTGAAATCCACTCCACCTTCAACACATTACGTATCTGTTCCTCGAATGACTTCGAAGTTTGCGCAAGCCACTGTAATCTGCTGGTAAAATCCAAGTCTAAACGCCATCTTCGGGGACCTTTGGCGTAGAAATTGTTTTCTAGCCGAAAGCCTACCCTTAACTGTACACTGTGGAAACATCACCATTGCAGTACGTACATTTCACGTCACTCCTTGCAGCGCGCTCATAGTCGAGCCAAATCAACGGGAAAAAGTCATCGTCGCATTGAGTATCATAGGATTACATAACATTATCGCCCTCAGTGACCAATGTTCCGTTCTTGGTGCGAAACACTGTTTCTCTTCTCCCGCCCGTGCGCGTGGTCATCGTGCGCGATCACGGGCTTGCCTATAGCCTTCTGCATAACCGAAGGGGGAACCTGTGTGGCATCCGTTGGATCACGGTGCTCGAGTGGTGTTCTGTGCACATCTCCAGTCAGCAGCCGCCTCTGTAACACTCTGACCGATAGGAAATGTGAGTATTACCCACACCTAAGACTGAGCGTACGTCTTGTTGCCGCCGACGGTCTTGCTACCATCCAAATCGCTGTCAACACGGGGATCGGCCTTGTTCAAGAAGTCGGACTTGTGAGGGCCGGCGGTGTTGGGAGCTGGACCAGGTCCTGAGCTTGTGGATGTGAGGTTGCTGTGAGTGCCAGCAGTGTGGGTGCCAGTGTGGTGTGTACCAGTCGTGTGAGTACCAGTGTGGCCAGTAGAGCTGCCATATCCAGATGTTCCAGTCGTGGCAGTTCCATGGGGGTTTGCTCCCAAGTTGCGGCTGTGGTCACGGTCAGAATCGACACGAGGATCAGCCTTGTTGGCGACATTGGAGCTGTGAGGACCATCAGTGCGAGTCGCAGGACCATCGACACCGCGGTTGGTGCCGGTGCTGCCTAGGCCAGTAGTGCCGCCGACAGCGGAGTGACCAGTGGTCGAGTGACCGGTGGTGGTTGAGCCATAGCCCGAGGTACCCGTAGTCGCAGTTCCTTGAGGGTTGGCGCCCAGGTTGCGGCTGTGATCGCGGTCAGAGTCGACGCGCGGGTCAGCCTTGTTGGCCAGGTTGGAGCTGTGAGGACCATCGGTGCGGGTGGCAGGTCCATCAAGACCTCTGTTGGCACCGTCATACCCGGTGCCAGTGCCGCCAATCGCGGAGTGACCAGTGGTGGAGTGACCAGTGGTAGAATGACCAGTGGTGGAGTGGCCAGTGGTAGTGTTGTAGCCTGAGGAACCAGTCGTAGCAGTGCCTTGAGGGTTCGCGCCTAGGTTGCGGCTGTGATCGCGGTCAGAGTCGACGCGCGGGTCAAGCTTGTTGGCCAGGTTGGAGCTGTGAGGACCGTCGGTGCGAGTAGCAGGTCCATCAACACCACGGTTGGTACCTGTGCCACTAAGGCCGGTCGTGGTACCGCCGACGGTCGAGTGGCCAGTGCCCGAAGTGCCGTATGCTGACGTGGTGGTTCCAGTCGTAGCAGTTCCATGAGGGTTTGCTCCCAAGTTGCGGCTTCCATCACGGTCAGAATCGACGCGAGGGTCAGCCTTGTTGGCCAAGTTGGAGCTGTGTGGACCGTCGGTGCGGGTGGCGGGGCCGTCAGCACCACGGTTGGCTCCCGAACCGTAGGTGTAGTTGTCAGTGCCAGCGTATCCAGTGCCGGCGCCCGTTGTGGTGGTGTGATGGGTTGGGTCAACACGGGGCTCCGTCGAACCGACAGTGTGCGAGGTGTTGTGTGTGGTGGAGTGCGTGCCCGTGGTGTGGGTGGTGTCCTTGTCCTTGTCGGAGTGCAGAACCTCCTTGACCTTGTTCACGAGAGAAGACATTTTGGATGATGATGTAGATGGTTCTTGTGGGTGATGATGAATAGAATGAAGAATGAGTTGGAAAAGTGCTATTGTGATAGGTATCTAGATGGTAATGGTGTGCAATGGGAATATCGCAGGATGCCAAACATGCAAAAGGGTTGGGAGAGCCGGCGGGTTAAATAGGCTGCAAGATGACCTACCCGCCATTTCTTAACAAAAGCAGGATATTGTGGGAAAGACCGATTCACTGTTCGATGCGGGCAACGGCATCCAGGCTTCTTTCCAACATGGTTTTCGTCATCGGGACTCAAGGGTTCGCAAGCAGCGTCCCGTGTCCATCTGACCAAGGTTTGACGAATGTGTGTGCTGTCAAGTCGGGCCATGCTGTGAATCCATTGGCTGCCTGGTCAGTCACGCCTATCATCGGGCTCGGTTTTTGTGGAGGAAAGAAGGATCGATATTGATGACGAGCGTCATACAGACCGTGTTGTGACGTTGAACAGCTTGGAAACAAGCTCAGCTCTCGGCCGGGCAGCTGCGTCTGCCCAGAGGAAAAGCTTGGTTCGCATCTTTTTGTGGGGCTCTTGGGTCAGGTTGCCAGCCTGGCAGAGCCAAGCTGATGGCATGTCAAACCCGGATGACGCAAAGTGGGGGGGAGATCCTTCCCCGTTCGTAGTGCCCGCGTCTGGTTATTTCTTGTGGCTGTGGTGGCGGTTGGGCCGCCATTGGGAGAACAGAAACAACCCAAGACAAGTTGTTCGGCGTGAACTCTAAAAAAAAAAAAACCCCCAACTAGGCAAAATAACACAAGCAGGGAGGCATGCCATCATTGCCACAGCAGAACACGCCACTGGGCATCCATTCATTACGTGAAGATGACTTGCTCGAGCCAGGCAAGATGCCACACAGGCGGTCTGGAACCCTGACCCCAGTTACCTGCCTTGCTTGCGTCCGTCTCGTAGGAATGGGAAGGTGCTGGTTTCCCCATTGGGCCCGCGGCAGACAATAGAAATGACTGCGGATCTTCATCTACTTACTGCCTTGGAAGGGACTGTGGCTCGTGCGGTCTGATCTCGATCGCCGATCTGGATGTGGCCTGGCATCAGCGCCTTCGTGATTTCTTGGAACTGGAAAGACGTTGGAGCTAGCCATGTCCGTGGCTGTGCACTACGAGCTGTCGATGGCATCGGATGGTTGCGCAAGCCACGATCAGGCCGCCGAACTTGTTTCCAGCTGGCGACTCTCTTATCCCCGTCGCCCTCTCTACAGTCACTGTTCTCATGCGAAACTGGACCTTTCCCATTGCTCTCCCGTCAGCCAACGTACCCTGTTTTCCAAAGGCAGCCCAGCCCAGCCCAGCCCAGTCTTGACGGCATCACGGCCATCTGGATTTCTCTCGGTTGCCTTTTTACCCCGCATTGAGACTCTCCCGCCCGCACGTTGCGGCCTCTAACGAACTGTCTGGATGCCGCCGTCTCATCGTTAGTGCTACCCAGACCATATCCAGCTTCCCCTCATGACCCACTCGACGGATGGGAAATCTTAGTTGCATGACAGCAAGCGGCATTTCATCCGAGTTCCACCACCACGTTGAGAAATAGTTCCGAGTCGAGGGCCAGCCTCTCTATATCACGCCCATACGAGTGGGCATAGGTCTGACAGAAGTTGCCGTCTTCCGCCTCAGTTATTTTGAGCATGTCATGTGAGCATTGAGAGGGGCCGCACTCTTGCTGCTCACAGTGGTGCAACACGTTCGACTTTGGGGCACATCGCGGAAGCGAAGTAATGTGCCCGTGTTGAAACGTGCCCACTGCCTTGGCCAAGAAGAACACTTTGTAGAGCATCTGCAGGGACACATGATACCCGGACGCTGTCGCATCAACTGGATCGGAACCTTCCCCAATGCATTGCTGTAAATGAAAGCGCAGATGGAGATCATAAAGGCATCACATGACAGTCACCTCATATCAATGCTCCCCACAGAGAGCTCCCATATAGATGTAAGGGTCAAAAATCGTCCGCAGCGCGATAGGATCTAGCCTCACGAGTACGCGAGCAAGGTTTATTTTATTGGGAGGTAGCAGAGTTCCCAAGCTGCCGAATGCCGAGGACGGTGATTTGGTAGCTCGGTGGACGAAGCGGCACCAGCGTACACGTCACCGCAACCCTGGCCGTCAACACATCCTTGATGACGGCAGACGTATTTCCGCTCCCCGAAAGAAGAAACAGGGATTCGAACCAGGCGGCGCAAATCACGGTCCTTGCGCCGTGAGATGACGGAGGGCGTCATCTTTGCTTTTTTCTCCCCCCTCAACCATAGAACTGAAACAGGGGATGCCTCTCTCCTTGGACAGAGGCAACAATTCCGAGTCTGCGCCTTACACTGGGAATGCCGTTAAAACGTCAGAGCTACAGCCGCATGGCCGTGGTCGGTCCTAGAGGATGCTTGGCTGAGACGTACGTCACAGAATGGCCACTGGAAAAGTCAATGTACAGATTGCAATGTGCTTCGCAATATGACTTGTACTGCTGAGTTAGACACTTCGCTCGCGCTAGACCTACCATGAGCCGCCGCGGGAACCCATGCAGCCACAGGCATGCTTGAAGATCGACCTCCAGAACTAGCTGGAGGTCTCATCTCGAACCTTGGCGAGAACAAGCTATTCGTCGCGGCCGAGCATAACAGTGGTCCCGGGGCAGTGGAGGCGCTGTTCCAGGCCCCTTCCCGATACGCGACAGCCCATGCAGCGGCATGGCGAACAAGAACGCACCATGTTTTCCCGGACAAGGTCTACTCCCGAAAGCGCCACACCTTTGGGGAAAGAACTGGGCAACGTGCGTGCTTACATAGGTCCTGCGACAATCTGCTACGACTGTCGATATCGATTGTGTGCTGTGCTCCCTCAGCTGCAGGCATGAAGCAAAGCACATGGTTTCCTCTTTCCCCGTCTCCCTTTTCTTCATTTCCCAAACCTGCTTCGCAGTGCTGCTGCTGCTGCTGCTGGTTGGGCATCTTTGTAGTCGCGCAACATGACTTTCGATAAGCGATGTTCCATGCAGACCGAGGGGAGACAGTCAATCAGAGCCAAAGGACCAAGAAACTGAAGCTTATATCCGGGTTTGTCGCGTTGTGCAGCAGGCTTGGCGCGCAGACCACGTCTTGGCGTGCATGTTGCTTACGGCCGGTTGATGGCACTCGCTCTCTTCGCTCGGATTGATAAGGAGACACAAACCTCTCTCGTATCATGCATGCATGCATGCAGCAGCACGTATGTCCGTCATTTTCCTCAGATTGAGGCCTCCCTGCATGTACAATTTGGAGCTAGCTGTCCCAGGACTGATTGCACACCACTCGACACTTTACGCGCTGCCTTGACCGTAGTCTCAAGCTTGCCACTCGCGTTTTCCAGGAGGGTCAGGGGATCATCGCGCCGCATACTTGGTGCAAATCGTGTTTTATCATGTCCTGGATGACGACGTGTATCCCGAGGCTGACTTGTCCGTAAAATTTGGCGGTCTCCTTGATAAGCCTGGACTAGCACTACACGAGATGGCAAAACACGCCTCTTCGGCCACAGTATTATATTTCAGTACGCTTACTACAGCGGACGCTAGAGAAACATGCAGTGGCAGCATTGCATGACACTAGTCACCGTGTTATGTTGAGGGGGTATCGCCAAATCCATCCAGACCCTGGTTGGGCACTCCCAACCCGATGCCATCTCAAGAAAGAAAAGCCCGAAAACTACTAGATAGGTAGGTATCCAGCCAGTATAGCAATCAGATGTACATCCATCCGATCCCTGCTCTCTCCCTCTCCCTCTCCCTCTCTCTCTCTCTCGTACTCTCAAAAATTAGGCATTGACGAATATGTCACACTTCCTTCCTTGTTCTTCTTTCCTTCTCTTGGTTCTTTGAGCTCCATTGTCTAGACGCGCGCACGGCGGAACCAGCGTCTTCGGGGCTGGCCGTCGGCAACGACACGACGCTCATGCTTGCGCACCCACAACAGACCAATCAGAGCCGAAGCCAGCCAGAGGATGGCCGAGAGGAAGGAAAAGGCGAGGACGGCCTTGAAGCGGCCGCACTGGTCGCCGCGGGGGGAGATGTTGTCCCAGTTGAAGATGGCGCCGCAAGAAGAACCGAGCAACTAGCCCAAGAACAGTCAGTGTCTGTCTGCACCATGTGTCGCCTTTCAAATATCTATTTTTCTCTCCCCCTCCCTTCCTTCCATTCCTCTTTCTTTTTCTCCTCCTCCTCCTGCAGGGGCTTGGGGCGGGTTGGATGTAACAGGGCATGTGTAGAAAACACTTACGTTGGCAAGAAGTCCGAAAGCCGCCCACCACAACAAACTCATAAACACATCAACAGGCCAGTGTGTAAAGGTGCTCGAAAAGGGAAACAGCCAGATGAGGGCGAGGAGGATGGACAGACCGGCCACGCTGATGGTGTAGATGAAGCGGGCGTGGTCCCATGCCGTGCCCTGCGACTTGTGCAAGTAGTCGCCCGTGACGCCGGCGACGATGGCGGCAAAGACGAGTTCTGCCGAGCGCAGAACAAGGCTGACGATGCGATCAATGGCCATTGTGTTTTGCGTTTTTTTTCTTCCTCTTTCTCTTTCCCTTCTTTTCTTTCCTTCCGTGTCTTGTTTCTCTGGGCTCTTTCCCTCTACCTGTCTCTCTCTTTCCTTTCTTGTCGCAAAAAGAAAACTTGGCGGAAAAAGGGAAAATGGTTTGCGTGTGGATGTGGATCGACGACGATTCTTTCAAGGGCTTCAACCACGCGGAAGGGGAAGGGAGGGGGATTCCACACCCTTTTTATGCAAACAAGCAAAGTCGATCTCGATATGGGAGGGAAACAAAATCTCTTGCACGCAACCCATACAGACCCTGTGACGTACACTTACGTACGTATATTCGGCGCAGGCCACATAAGAAAAAGGAAAATTTAAGTCGGCGCCAAGTGGTCAAAGAGATTGCGTGTACAGCGTCCCCTGCGCCATGCCACGAGGGGAGATCTGCACGCAACAAGCCTGATTTCATGCATATTAATTGCCATGGCTCCGTTGTTGCCCTGTGGAAAAATCAGGAAATTGTCTTGGCATCGGGCATGGATGGGGTGGTGATGGCGAAAGTGTCGTTGCAGTGCAACGGCGCGACGCACACTCTGCAAAGAAAACAGATGAGGTCACTTGTCAGTCGTGAAACGCGTGCAGACGCTCAGCACTGTTCATGGTCCATCCATCTTGGTCCCCGGTGTGGCGTTTACGTGAGGAGTGAATGCAACCCCGTTAGCCATGTGTCGAGCCGTCGTGGTTATTTGTTTCAGTGCAGTACTAAAGCTGACTGTGAACCGTACGCGCTGTGCATACGTACACCAGACGACTGAGCAGCGGGCGGGGCGCCAGGGAGGGGGGGGGAGAGGCGCATCGATCCACTGACTCGGAAAGTGGGGAGGCCCTTTTGGGGGCCACGCGTTGCGTGGCTGGACCATCAGCTGATTATCCGAGCAACGCGCCTCCCATTCAGCTCTGCACTCTGTTGGTTTTTGACGTCTCGTAGAGGCTAGCTGTGGTCTGGAACGGGAGGCCAACGCAATGTATTGACGCCCGTAAAATGGGCACACTGGGGAAGGGCAGGGGAAAGAAAAGAAGGATTCTTTTATTCGTCTTCTTCTTCCCCCTTCAGCCGTCATTTGGCTACGAGCTTCCCGCTGCGTACATCGCCGATGTGTATGATTGCCACCAAGTCATGTAGGACAGGCCCGGAACGGTGTCGGGCATCTCGATCGGCGACGTCTCGGTCGTCGTTGCGTAGGAACTGGCGGTCGACATGAAGACGTCGATTTCGGAACCCGCCTGTGGCGGACGACCCGCCATTGCAGTAGTAGGCAAGGTTTCGGAAAAGTCGTCCGTAGCGCTTGATGGTGTCGTTGATGTTGCCGCTCTGGATGCACAGACGTACTGGCTGAGAGGCGACGTCCATGAATCAGTTGGCGACGACAGGTCCATGAGAAAATCTTCCGTCATCTTCGCGTCCCCTCTCGGACTGCTCCCCGTTGGGGCATATGTGTATGTTAATGGCGATGCGTCGTGAGGTTTACAGTTGCCGCTGCCGCTGCCGCTGCCGCCCTGCACTCTGTGCTGTCGCCGCTCTTCGTCGTATAGCGGGCGAATGCAAAGTTGCCCTGTGTGGGTTTTCAGGTGGGCCGCGAACGCGCCCACGTCGGCAAAGAGGCGGCCACAGCCCCAATTGAGCCCCGACTTGAGCCTGCCGGAGCAACGATATTCGCTGCGTTGCTGGCGCTGGCGCTGATGCGGTTGCTGCTGCTGCTGCTGCTGCTGTGGCTGTGGCTGACGGCACATTATGTCGTCGGCGCTAGCCAGTCTCCTCCTACGCTTGCTGGGCCGAACATCATCGCCCTGCTGAGTGGCCGGCCGACGCTGCATGGGAGCTTGTTGCGGAAAGATGCTTTCCCCAGATGGGCACGCAATATTCTGGGGTGAAGCTGGGGCGTATCGGCCATTATAGCTGCCAGCCCTATATTGTGGACTGTCCGCCCAGCTCACGGGAGAGCACTCTTCCTTGATCAAGGCGAGAGGGAATGTCGGACTTTTTGACTCTCGAGCCGCTACAGCTTGGGCAGGTTGGCTCATGCGTTCCTGGACGGCGCCTGGCGTGAAGGACATGCCCCAACTCGAGTCTTGCGGCTCGACCTCGCGCCCCAAGTTTGGGTTAACATCTGGCCGGCTTGCGTGTTAGTTCTTTTCGCCGCACGACTGCCAACTTGCAAATGTGATGCATTCGTTGAGGGGGACTTACCGGGCGTGATCGGCACAAAAGCCATGTCTGCTTCTGTTGCTTGCGCCGACGCCGACGGGATCATGTAAAACCTCATCCGGTGTAGATTGATCGCGGCTTTGTACGACCTTTGGACCAGGAAAAGTGATTGCTCCAGAGCACATCTCTCCTCTTTTCCATTGATCAAGAGGAGGAATCCCCGGGCAAGACATTATATGGTCCATGTGCACGGCTGCTGGCACTGACCGACACGACGTACGTCTCGAGATGGCGTCGCCTGTGTCAAGCCGCCGCCTATTGAACAAGAACCTTTTGCGGCGCCAGCTTTTGCTCGACTGAGACGATCCAACACATCCCAGGTCTCCTATTTTCTATACTCCGTACGCCACATCCAATCAAAGACGGCCGCTCCCTTTGCTGACCCGTTGCGCTACCATCCTCGTCCCGCGGCTGCCGCGGGTCCCAGGAGCCCGACCCACACCGCTGTTGGCCTTAATGGGCTCCAGCCAATCACACTGTGCTCTCCCGTTGGTGGCATGGAGTTGGGCCATCGCCAAACCTCGAAACTCTTTTAAGCCTCCTCCGCCCTTTTGGTCAAGCGTCCGCAAGGATTTGCCTTCAAACGGCATCGACCAACCAGTTGATCGACTCTGGACACCTCGCCACGTACGTATACGTAACGCATGTTGGTTCCAGGGTAGAACAATGCAATATTGCCAGCTCGTTCAGCAAACGACTCGTCAGCCTCTCCACCTCCAAGCTGTGCAGTGTCAAATTTCGAGACCCCAAATGGGTTTTTGCGTCGACCTTCTCGGGCTTGAACATGTCTCATGACGTGGACGTCAAGAATCCGCCGACGCAGTCTGTGCTTGGATCCGTCACTCCTCTAAGGTCCCGTCTCGCCGCGGGCAAAATCCCTGTTCAACACTTCAAAATTGGAGACATGGGAAGCAAGGCTTCCTGATACCGGGCCCGTCACTCGCGCTGCTCCACGTTTGCGCCCTCATCGTGATTAAAATCGATGCCTGCCAGAACATATGGTGCCGTCACAAGAATACTGTGCTAGTAGCAAGCCATGGGTCTTGGCATTGCTTTCAAGCTTGTGAATAAGATTTGACCCAGATCAGCCAGTAGTTCGTGAATTCCTCTTTGGCGCAGTCTGGAAGCAGCCTTGTGATAATGAGGCATTCACGAGACTTGCTTTGTTGGGAAACAGTGGCGCAAAGGCCCAGAAGTTCCCGTCCATCACGATGCGGGCGCCACAAAACAGTGGACTGATCCGTGCTCCTTCGATCGCTTCCGGACACTTTCAGTTCACAAGACTAATGTCAACGATGGCAAAGCAGAAAATAGGCCAGTGAATCGACCGAGACGTCAATTGCATCACATACCACCAACGTGTAAAATTGTATGCAAGGCCTTGTACTCAGAGCTTTTGAAATGTTGAGCTGTAAGCGTGTCCGAAGGAAAGTAGCAACTCAGTCCTAACCAGACACATCCCGTTTGAATCAATAATGCGCTTTCAAGGCGACACTCTAATTTGGGACTGTGAATGCAAGTCCAGGCGAGCAGGCCGCTATCCCGGGAATCATTTCTCATGCGTTCCAGTACAGACTAGGCAGATCTCGATTGCTTCTGAAGCTATGCAGTTTCATGCAGTGAAGAGCATATTTGAGCCTTGATCTCGACCATGGCTCAAGCATGCTGTAGGAGCGCAGGGCACGACGAGATGCAGAGGTTGAGGAGTGGAAGATCTATGCGTATAGCAAGGCTTGATGTCTCGCAGCGATCGCTTTGCTGTCCCAAGATCCTTCGCGGCGATTGAGTGACCAAAGGGGTTCCCACGCCCGGGCCTGAACATGTCTGTGATCACATTGTGTGATAAGGAAAGACGGCGAAGACACTGTCGCCGTCCATGCTGAATGTGGGCTCGTCGCCGTACATGCCGAGTGCTGCTTCCAAAAGATCGAAATACTTGCACGATGTTTCTTTGATAGTTGATCAATATTGTAGCCCATCCTCGTGGGCGACCGGCTGAATAGTGATGATCTAAAATTGAAGTAGTTGTCTGAGATCCCATTGAAGCAGTTCTCCTTGCGGAATGGTCATTCGACGGGAATCGATCCCCGCCATAGACAATTGAACCTCGCATCCCAGCGTGTGCAGATGTTGATTATTTCATTTCATGTATGGTCGGCTTCGACCCTCTCTTGAGCTACAGGGAATGATTTTGGCGAATCTGTAGACACATATTCCGCCACTCCTGTTGGGCACACATGGTCTGACCCAGCAGCCCAGTAATCATGTGCGTGCATCAGGTCCGTCATCGCCAATGCACACGATGCTTCACCGACTGTTGAAAAAGGGACATCCGTAGAATCGCCGTCGAGCCCATTCAGCAGTCGTTCGCTCTGCGGGATGGAGGAGTCATGCAGCATCTATGGGCCATCGACCAAAGATCAACATCAAATACAGTCAACAGACTGAGATTGCTACTAACGGCTGCTTCTCTGAACATTGTTTGTAATGTGTGCTGTAGCAGGCGGGCATCGACTTCAAAGTGTCGCTGTGCTTCAACCGGGCGCCTAATGATGCTCTCAAAGCATATGAACGAGAAGCAGCAGAGTACATTGACATCAAGCTCGAGCTCTCTTGGAAGTTCATTGACAGACTGACGTTATTGATGACTTCATTGTAAAGCTGGAAAGCAAATGATTCCATATCAGCGAGGGTATCATTCGGCGCTGATCCAGATGGCGTATTCGGGATCCTGCGTTGGGCAGCGAAGAGTTGGTACGCATCGGCAATAGCAGCCAGGCTTTTTCTAACGGATTAATTGACAACAGCATAAGACAGCTGTTAAAAGCCAGTGACGAGTCGAAGACATGGGGACCGACCCGTTGACGCAAGTATTGAATCAAGTGTTCTTAAATAAACGATCCACAGATGGGCTGGGCTACAGCGGACTGCAGCCTACCCAGTTCAAGCGATGCGTTCTTCTTGCTTGGCCCCGGAGAAGGGCAATTGGGCATCATTTGCTGGCCCTGAGCGAACCCATCACATTTCGCCTGAGCTCCTTGGCATCGCCGGCATACTGGCCTCTCTTCGTCGCATTTTATTACGGCGAATCATGATATCAGACTCGACGGAAAAAAGAAGCTAGGAGAGCAAGCAGGGGCGTTTCTTCTTTCTATGTAATGCTCATACTGAAGTTGAAGGGACAAGATAGGGTGGCATTTACTTGCTGCAGAGAAGTTCTCAGTTCAGACCTGGTTCTCCGAAGATCAAGTTACAAGCCAACCAGACCAGACACCCAGTGCGGACCTTGTGGCCGAACGCGCGTAAAAGCTTTGGCTTCTCTTGAAAGCATAATGATTGCATGTCAAGAGATCCAAATGGTCGGCGACTTGCGTGGATAGTACCCGTAATGGAAGCGTGCATAATATTGGTTTGGGGGATGCGCACAGGGAACGGTGCCTGTGATGAACCGAGAGTGTCGATCAGATGGCAAATGCAACCGCCCCACAACAACGTGGGGAAGGAACAGCGCAGTTGGCCGCCAGCTGCCCGACACCGCAGGCGCCTGAATACCCCACAGACCAACCTGGCCGTCTCCAAAGCTGGCCGGCTGGCTGGTTGGCTGGAACTGCGCTGCTCCTTTCGCCGACGCCTTCGATTTTCGTCTGCGGAAATGTTTCAATCGCACGGAAGTGTATCACGATTTTTCAATCGGCATATGTCAATCAGTCGGGGGAGCTGGTGAACTATCGGGCAATGAATGGCCCATCTGGGCCACACATCTTGCGGAGGCGGAGCCCCGCCGTCCCATGCCCCGCCGCTCCTCTTTGATGGCCGTTTGGTTTGTAATGTCAACGACAGTTCTGTGTATAAATCGTCGCTGCCTCATGCTCATTCCGATCTGCTTGACATTTTGATTTTTCTGACCGACTCTCACCTCCTTGCCTTGACAGCCTAATTGCCAGAGAATTCGCGTCCCGACCTGAGAAAAAAGTAATTACTACAGCTTATCCCTGATCATGGCTAGTGACGAACTCACGGAGCGCGGAGTGCGCATAGCCATTGACCGCGGGGGCACCTTTACGGACTGTGTCGGCGAGAGAAACGGTGAGGAGATCATCGTCAAGTTGCTTTCGGAGGACCCGGCAAACTATAGGGATGCACCCTTGGAAGGCATTCGGCGCATCATGAGTCATTTTCTCAAGCGAGAAATACCCCGCGGCGAACCGCTAGACACGTCAAAGATTGAGTCTATCCGTATGGGTACCACGGTGGCTACAAATGCATTGTTGGAGCGCAAGGGGGAGAAGATCGCCATGGTCGTAACCAAGGGATTCAAGGACTGCCTGGTGATCGGCAATCAGTCAAGACCAAAGATTTTTGACCTAGCTATTAAAAAACCCGATGTGCTGTACGAGCAAGTGGTCGAGATTGAAGAGAGGGTGACGCTGGAAGACTATGCCGAGGATCCAGAGCGGACGGTGACGGAAGTTGACACTCAAGTCGGCACCCAGGACGCAAACAAGAAGACTCTTGTCAGGGGCACGTCCGGAGAGACTGTTCGAATCCTGCAGCGGGCCGATGATGCCGATATTCGCGGCAAACTGCAACATGTCTACGACCAGGGCATTCGAAGCATTGCTGTTTGCCTCATGCATGGCTATACTTTTCCCGATCATGAGGCTCAAGTTGGCCGTATCGCAAGTGAGATCGGGTTCAAGCACATTTCGCTGAGCCATGAGCTTATGCCTATGGTCAAGTTGGTCCCAAGAGCTACATCTGTTTGCGCGGACGCGTACTTGACGCCCGCCATCAGGCGGTATATTGATGGATTTCAGGGCGGGTTTGACGGAGGTCTCGGGACACAAAGCGTCAAGCGTGAAAAAGGGTCCAGAGGTGCCAGGTGTGAGTTTATGCAGAGCGACGGGGGCCTGGTCGATGTGGGTAAATTCACGGGCTTGAAAGCGATCCTTTCCGGTCCAGCAGGAGGCGTGGTTGGCTATGCCATTACGTCGTACGACGAGGACACGAGAACGCCAGTGATTGGTTTTGATATGGTGAGCACGTCATGCCGTGTCACGATCAATCAGAGAATAACAAGGACACACAGGGCGGCACAAGTACCGACGTTTCTCGATATGGCGACGGCCGGTACGAGCATGTTTTCGAAACCACGACCGCCGGCGTTACCATTCAATCCCCACAGCTGGACATTAACACTGTTGCAGCAGGTGGCGGGTCGAGGCTTTTCTTTCGCAACGGCCTCTTCGTGGTTGGTCCGGAGTCTGCAGGCGCTCATCCAGGTCCCGCTTGCTATCGGAAGGGCGGTCCGGCCACCGTGACTGATGCCAACTTGCAACTCGGCCGTTTGTTACCCGAGTTCTTTCCCAAGATTTTCGGCGAGAATGAGGATAAGGGTCTGGACCCGGACGCAAGCAGAAGAGTGCTACAAGAGCTCACCGATCAAGTGAACCGCGAAAGTGGCAAGGATATGAGCATCGATGAAGTGGCTTATGGATTTTTGACGGTTGCCAATGAGACCATGACACGGCCCATCCGCGCCATCACGGAGGCCAAAGGGCACGACTCGTCCAAGCATCGTCTGGCTACATTTGGTGGAGCAGGCGGCCAGCACGCCGTGGCCATTGCGGATTCTCTTGGGATCAGCCAGATCCTTGTACATCGCTACTCTTCTGTCCTGTCTGCATATGGGATGGCTTTGGCTGACGTTGTTGATGAGCGCCAGGAGCCTGATTCGTCGATCTGGCAGGACAGCGGACACGTAATGGAGGAACTGCGTCGTAAGATGGAAAAATTGAAAGAAAAGTCTCGGGCCGCCTTGAGAGACCAGGGTTTCGACGACAAGGAGATTCTCTTCGAAGAATATCTCAACATGCGCTATCGCGGCACGGAGTCCGCACTCATGATTGTGAAGCCTTCCGAAGCCGAGGCGCAGGATCACTTCGGTGGCAAAGAATGGCAATTTGGCCAAGCCTTTGTAAAACACCACCGCTACGAGTTTGGCTTTACCCTGGATGATAGAGACGTCATCGTGGATGATGTCCGCGTGCGCGGCATTGGGAAGAGTCTGCGTCACAAGGAAAAGACAGTCGACCAGCAGTTGAAAACTATTCAGCGGCTGGGTGTGGATGAAAGCAAGAAGCGAAGCTCCCAGCAGGTCTACTTTGAGGGAGGCAGGAAAGACACGCCAGTTTTCGAGTTGAAAAGTCTGGAAGTGGGCAACGTCATTAAAGGGCCAGCCATGTTGGCGGACGGCACGCAAACCATTGTTGTGGCCCCCAGCACCACGGCCTTGATAACAGAAACACATGTCATCTTGGACAGCCCCCAAAAAGGTTCCAAAAAAGAAGGGTGAGCGCAAAGAAAAGTCGCCAACGAAAAGAGATGATTGGCAAGATCCGAAACTGAAAGACACGGCTGACCATGATCCAGATATCATCAAGACAGTGCCGAGCGCGAAGTAGATCCCATCATGCTCAGCATTTTTGGCCACAGATTCATGGCTATTGCTGAACAGATGGGCCGTGCCCTGCAAAAGACCAGTGTCAGCACCAACGTCAAGGAGCGTCTCGACTTCTCGTGCGCCATCTTTGACGCGACGGGCGGGCTGGTCGCCAACGCTCCCCATCTTCCCGTGCACCTCGGCTCCATGTCTACTTGCGTGCGACGGCAGGCCGAGATGTGGAAGGGCCGGCTCGAAAAAGGCGACGTTATTATTTCTAACCATCCCTCGTACGGAGGCACCCATTTGCCGGACGTGACGCTCATCATGCCCGCCTTCGACGAAGCTGGTGAGAATATTCTGTTTTACGCGGCGTCCCGCGCCCACCACGCCGACATTGGTGGCATCACGGCGGGCAGCATGCCGCCACACTCAAGGGAGCTGTTCCAGGAGGGCGCGGCCATCATCAGCGAAAAGCTGGTCAGCGGCGGCAAGTTTGACGAGAAGAGGGTTGTAGAGCTGTTTTATGACGAGCCGGCGAAGCACCCCGGCTGCAGCGGCACGCGGACCCTTGCCGACAATATCAACGATCTGCGCGCTCAGGTGTCGGCCAACCAGAAGGGGATCTCACTCATCGAGGGCCTGATCCGGGAGTACGGTGAGCCCACGGTGCAGTTCTACATGATTCACATACAGAAGAATGCCGAAGATTGCGTGAGAAAGCTGCTGAAGACAGTCCACGAGCGCTTCGGCGGGAAGAGTCTCGAGGCGGTCGACTACATGGACGAGGGCACACCCATCCGGCTGAGAATCACAATCGACCCCGAGCAGGGCAGCGCCGAGTTTGACTTTGCCGGCACGGGGCCTCAAATTTACGGCAACGTCAATGCGCCGCAGGCCATCACCTACAGCGCCATCATATACTGCCTGCGATGCCTCATCTCGGAGGACATTCCGCTGAACCAGGGGTGCCTGCGGCCCATCTCCGTCAAGATACCGCCCGGCTCGATCCTCTCCCCAGCGCCGGGGGCGGCCGTCGTGGGCGGCAACGTGCTCACGAGCCAGCGCATCACTGACGTCATCTTCAAAGCCTTTGAGGCGTGCGCCGCCAGCCAGGGCTGCTGCAACAACCTCACGTTCGGGTTCGGCGGCAACGTCTCTGGGTCGGAAGCCGTCAAGGGATTCGGCTACTACGAGACGATTGCTGGGGGCAGCGGCGCCGGGGCCGATTGGGTCGGCACGTCGGGCGTGCACGTACACATGACCAACACGCGCATCACAGACTCTGAGATCTTTGAGCGCCGGTATCCCGTGCTCCTGAGGGAATTTTCCATCCGCCAGGGGTCCGGCGGGAGCGGTCAGCACAGGGGCGGCGATGGCGTCATTCGGGATATCGAGTTCCGCACCCCCCTGCAGGTCTCGATCCTGAGCGAGCGGCGCGTCTACCGTCCGTACGGGCTCAACGGTGGCCACGAGGGACAATGCGGTCTGAACATCTGGGTTCGTCGCGTCGAGAAGACGGACGTGGATGCCTCGCCTGGTGAAGAGCGGCTCCACGAGAACACCGGCCATCCAGCAAGTGGAAAGGAGGGAAACGAGTACGAAGAGCGTCGCATCAACCTCGGAGCGAAAAACAGCGTCGCCATGAAAGCGGGAGAGCGCATTGTGGTCTACACTCCCGGCGGCGGAGGCTGGGGCGCCCCGGGCCGGGAAAGCGCGACGAGGTACAGAAAAGACTATACCGAGAGCTGGAAAAGGGGCAGTGGTGCAAACAGGGATGACACAGCGCTGCAGGCATGATCGGCTGCTGATGATGGCGATGACGACGACGACGATGATGAGGA
>JAPFUF010000763.1:0-15566 GCA_030780645.1 Aschersonia sp. MBC 508
CACTCATAGCATCAATGATGCATGCGCTGAAAAATAAAGAGTTTTGCAATGACCCATCCCCTCTGAATTCAAATTGGAAGAATAGGACATAGTCTCGGCTCTCTTTCATCCTGTTTCACATAGTTTCTCCATTTTCAGCCAACTATCATCAGACACATTGCACGGCGCGGCATACGTCTCTCTCTCTCTCTCACCCTGCCGCTCCCTTTTTGTAGCAGCTTCCAATTATATGCAAATGCTGCAACAGAAGGAATTGAACTGACAAGACCAAGCACCCATTCCTTCTACACATCTTCATCGTCCTCTCCCAGCTGCATGCCATCCATGAAAATCCTTCATCTACACGCTCTCACACGCTCGCCTTCCACTGGTACCACGGCGCGGCCCTCTTCCAGCAAATGCTCACCCAAGCGCTCGGCGCACCAGCCCTGTCCTCCTCGGAGCGCGACACGCTCTGGATCGCGGCCGCCATGCTCGGCACCGCAACGTTCGCCTACCTCGGTCCGAGCAACCCCGGCGAGGCATGGCCCCTCCGTGACCCCAGCCCAGACGACCTCGACTGGCTCAAGATGGGCACAGGCAAAAAAGTCGTCTGGGAACTGACGGACCCGACCCGCCCCGACAGTCTCTTCAACCAGAAAGCCCTCCGCCTGACTGATGACCCCCCGCCCGATGGCCGCTCGCCCATACGGCCACACGGGCTCCCCGCGCTGTTTTTCGGCGTGTTTGGACTGGGGGCTTCCTCAACCGCAGACAGCAATCCGTATCACGTCGCCGCATCGCTTCTGTCGCAGCTTTTGCCCGCAAAGGCCACGCCTCACAACGTACATCATTTCTTGTCCTTTATGAGCCAGATGGATAGTAGATACCAGGCTCTGCTTGTGGAAAAGGACCCGCGCGCCTTGGTTCTGTTGCTGTACTGGATGGCAAAGATGGCGTCGTATCCCATGTGGTGGACGAGAGGGCGCGTCTTGTACGAGGGCCTGGCCATTGCTGTCTTCATCGACCGCCATTACGCGAATGAGCGGGAACTCATGGACCTTATTGCGTACCCACGCGCAATCCTATCTGCTGTACGGGCTGGGGTGGAAAGCAAGAGAGAGAGTAGCGTGTTGCTCAGTCAAGAGGTCCAGCGAAAGGGACAGATAGCATTAACACGTATCTGAATCCTAAATCTACAATTTGTAACTACTATATTATCTCTTTCGACACGTTGATGACATTACAGTCTACCACAAATCGAAAGAAAAGAGGAAAAAAAGAAGAAAAGAAAACCGACGGGAGAGACGAGGAAGAAATCTGCTTACAAGCGGAGCTTCTTGCTGTCCAACCACACGTAATTGTGCCACGCTCGCCACGCCCAAACGCCTCAACA
Organism: Aschersonia sp. MBC 508; assembly: GCA_030780645.1. Lineage (NCBI taxonomy): Eukaryota > Fungi > Ascomycota > Sordariomycetes > Hypocreales > Clavicipitaceae > Aschersonia > Aschersonia sp. MBC 508. The sequence continues at coordinate 1,376 of JAPFUF010000763.1, forward strand.
AAAGCAGTTTACATAGGAAGGATCACTGCATGATTGTCCCGCAGTCATGGTGGTTTTCGATGAAAATGTCTAGGCGCTGACCTGAACCTGTTGCCCAGCCGGGGGCTTACTCTCGTCCTTGTGCTTGTGTTCGGCTGCCATTTCACCCATCAAAGGATGGTTGGGGTCGTATCCGACGGCTTTCACGATGCCCAGTCCCTTGGTGCGGCCTTCCCTAAAGAGAAGCCGATCACCGGGCGCCAGATATTCCGGCCTTTGCACAAACTGAAACGCCACGGTAGCTCTGTCGCCCGTCCGTATCAACTCACGGTCAATGTCAATGATGGCGCACGTCTGGGATACCGGACCGACGTGCAGCATGGCCTGGTATTTTTTCTTAATGGTAGTGGCGTGGGACAAGATTAAAACTGTGTTACTACTTGTGAGCAAAAAAAAAAAAAAAAGAAAAAAAGAAAAAAGAAAGAAAAAGCTTTCACGAACAACTCAGTCAATGAGCATCCGCATGGAGTGGAACTTACCCTCGGCAACAAACTCCCTGTGTACCTTGGGGACGGGCTGGCCTTCCAGCTTATGAAGCACGACCATGCCCTTCCTCACGTCTTTTCTTTTGACCTTTTTCAAAGCAAACGACGCTGACTGGCCCGCAATAGCCTCCGGTACTCGTATCCTCTTTCTCTCAATAGAACGAACTGCCGTGTGCGTGAACTGCCCCAAGGAGTCTGGGCCAATGAGAATGTTGTCTCCTTCCCGGACGACGCCGGCCTTCACGATGCCCGAGACAACTGTGCCTGTAAAGGGCACCGAAAAGGTGTCATTGACGTGGAACTCGAATGGCGCGTCGACGTTGTATCGCCCGTGATGAGGCAGAATGTTAAGAAACGTCCGCACAAGATCGAGGTTGGCTCCCGTGACGTTGGATACCTGGAAAACGGGACATATCCTGTGGCTGATGAACTGTGAAGCCGTGTTCACGCATTCTTCGCGATTTGTGATGAATGTGGGCACTTTCCGGGCACCCGGGCTCCTCATGATCTTGGTAATCTGTGTTATCGTCTCCTTCAGAATGTTTGGAGGACAGATGTCGATTTTGGTAATGACAATCATGACTGGCACGTTGAGGGCAAGCGCGATGCCCAAATGCTCCTTGCTCATACCGACCAGGCCATTGTTCGCTGCCACCATGAGCAGGCAGTAGTTGGGGCTGCTAGAAAGCAAGCCGAAGACGGTTGTCCTCAAGTACTTTTCGTGGCCGGCCAAGTCGCTGAACGTGATGACCTTTGCACTTCGCTTGCCTATGTCCTCCCATGATAATTTGCCTGCGAAGCTCAGGTTAAACACGACTCATGACGGTAGCCGGTGTGTATTTCCGGGCATGTACTTACGTCCTGGGGTGTCGGATGTGATGACCCTCCCAACGCTATCGAATCCCATAATCTCCATGCCGACGGAACTGGTCCGGCCGGTTTCCATTTCATGCTTGTGCCGAAAGAGATTCACGCGAGCCTTGCCTCTCCCGTCATCGAGGTCGCCCTTTACCAGCACCCCCAGCATTGAGCTCTTCCCAGCGTCCACTATACACATATATGTGGTGAGTCTCCGTCCGACTGCCGGGGCGCACGTAGATCAATTCTGAACTCACCATTGCCGACGACCGCTATTCTGGTTTCGATGACGTCTTCGACGTTTGCAGGCGTCCGTCGGATGAGGATTTTCCCATGACATCCTCCCCCCTTTTCCGGCTTGTCGCGCGTGCTCTCGGCCTCCAGCGTACCACCGATATTCTTGGTGAGCAAGAGATCACAATCAGCCCCGTTGAGCTTGGCCGCCTTCGCTGTCCGCGCGTATGCCGCGTTCCACTCGTCCAGCGTGAGTCGCATAGAGTCGCCGCTATTTTCGAAGCCCAGGTCAAAGATGGCCTCGCCCGCACCTTCCTCTATGCGTTCAGCAATGACGCTGCGCAGTTTCTGAAGAGTGTCATCGTCTTGACCCAAGACGAGGGCCCGCAAGGGTAGTCTAGGCGCAGCTTCCGCAAGATCCAGGTTGTTCAGCAAGTCATCCAATTCTTCGTGGTGCTCGTCTTTGGTCGCGCCGAGACCCGCGGCCTGTTTTGGAATGGGAAATCGAAGGTTCTGCTGCTGCTCTACGTAGTCGGCGAATTCACTCAATGCCTGAAAGATTTCTGTGAGACGAGTTCACCCGCAGATTGGTAGGGTTTCTTTGCTGGCATCCTACCGACTCGCCCTTTCGCTTCTCATGCGAAAGCGCCTTGTTGTTCTTGCCGGACATGGCTGTTCACGAAATGACGTATATTTTGAATGTCATCGAAGCAGCCTGCGCAATTGGAGACTCGCAATTGGAGGATGCGGCCAGTTTCAAAGGTTGGGGGAGGCAAGACGGCATGGCACTTATAGCATAAATCAGCTTGGAGACGCTACGCCACGCTCTCGGCCAACTGACTCTTAGAACCGGCGAGATGGAGTCATAGACGAGGTTCGAGCAGCCAGCTCCGATGTCATGTCCGTGGGGCAGGCGAGTGAGTAACCGCTTCAGACGTAATCGATAAGGCAGGGAACAAGGTGGCAGGGACGAGTGTGCGTGCACTACAACCACGGCCGGGGGTCCCGCTGTTTGTTTCGCAATGTGATTGGCTTCCTTCATCCCACATCTGCATGGCGCAACGCGGCTTTGGCTAGTACGTACGCATCACAAGCTCAAATGCGACCATCGACAACAACATCGACACTGACATGCATATAACATCCTCTACAGTTGGCCCTGACAAGTTGAGCCTATTGAAGGTCGCTTGGCCCCGCGGGTGACTGCTATCCACGCATGGCAACTCGTTCAAGGCAAGGAGAAGATATCTTCCACAATACTTCACAAAATATATTATGAAGGTCTAAGTGATCACTCTGTCGGCACCTCTCAACTTTATTGTAAGAGTGAAATTGGGTAATCATTTGAGGCTAAATTAGCACGTGGGTATAGCGTAGCCCTTAGCAACATTGGACCAGTCTCCGATACGGAAGCAAGCATTAGCACAATTGTCAATCAGCTCCGAGGAGAAAATAGAAGTCTCAGTAATCATGTCGAGGAACTTTTTAGGAAAGAAATGCCGAGCGCGAAAAGAGATCAGCTACTGAGTACATCCGCCAACTTCGTGGTGAACAGGTCGAGCTTGAGGTGCAGCTTCAGAAGCAGATACGTGTGTCAGCATCGATCCAAGACGTAGTCACAAAACACTTAGTATATTGCCGATTTGCTTGCGGCAATACTCCGGCGATACTCATTACCGGGTACGTAGCAGTGTAGCGAACGTCTGGAAGATATCCTGCCTTTCTGCCGTCTGGTGCTCAAGGGTGTGGTTTGTTGGAAGTACATTTCACCGCTTGTGAAGGGGCAGCATTACTAGCAGGTAGCCAGATCACTAACGAAGGCGGTGAAGAATCACATCACATCCTTCTCACTTATCTTAATGAGGCTCTTTACTGGCTTAAAAAGGCTCTTTCATAGTACTGACTGGTCATTCAGTTGAAGAGTCATTTCAACCGCGTTGTGAGAACTCTCTTCACCGTCGTCTGGATCTGATAGCTCCGTAAAGCTAGCCCGGCCTGACATGTTGTATGCAAGGCTAATTGGTACATTCAACTGCCGTTAACGCTGCAGCGAGCCAAAGATTGCGTTCCCCGACCGAAGTTGACAGAGACTGGTCCTTGGGCCTGCGGTGGAAGCATCCCCCCGGGACAGGCGCCCTGACAATCTGCTCTTGACTCTCAATACTTTGATGCCTGCTTATTCCTTGCCTGCGACACCCCGATGACAGACGCAACATCCATCGCAAACAAGGTAATTGCTTAGAACAATAAAGTATTATTGCTCACTTTCTTATTTGAATAATCATAATTGATAAAACCCAACCTGATTTCCCTTGATCGCGGCCCTATGCGTGAGGTTCAAGATACCTCGCTTGATTATTGTTGTTATTATTACAATGTATCTTATCCCCTCCATGTACCGCATGAGTAAACTCACTATTCCGCACAGGCAGGTGTGATACCTGAGGGGCAAAAATAGATAATGCCATATACTGTATGTGACACTTTCGGCTTATCCTTTCCCCGCTTACGCATGGCACCACGTGTATACCCTTTGACATGAGAAACCTCCGTGGGACGGGACTGATGTTTATGATGCTTCCTGGGTCGTCACCATTGTGAGCATGGCAGGGAGCACTAGCATTCTTTGCCAGGTTTGCCACGTCACACTGTGTCCGAAAAGGTGCTCTCTGGAGCAATAGCAAGACGTGTACGTTTGTCAAAGCCATGACCTGACACTCGACTCGTTCCTCAGCGCAGCCACAGCTACACAGGGGGACTTCATTTGCCATATCACGTATGAAAGTGTGAATCACCAAGCACATACCTTGTTGGCGGAGGCGCGCATCGGCGCCACCTCCACGATATATCGGATACGCGGCAAGGGGGATCAACAGGGCCTACAGGTTGTCGTGATGTTCCTCGGAAAAGACGGCTGCATCGAGACCAAATTCCAGTTGTTGCCGATGAATGATGTGTGTGCTATTCATCATATGTAGGCTCCCCGGCCTAGACTATCTATGGCTTCTGGATCCCAGGTGCTGACTCTTTTTCTACAACGCCACAGATCCTTTGAGCAAACGCTTATTCCCTAGCCTGTAGCTCAGCCGAGCTACTTCGTCGTCCGCGACGCTGAGCCTGGCCCTGGACTGGAACCGGTCCTGTTGTAAGAGTCATGCCCTCTGCAGCAGCCGTCAATCACAGCATCGGCCGGGTTGGTTACCGAGCCAGCTGCTGGATGTTGGCGGCCGAGGGGAGACGTGCTGGAGGCTCGTCGTGTGTTCGCAAGACGGCATCGGACCTGCGCCCTACGCCACGCTGAGTTATCTATGGGGACCGCCCGATCTAACCTTGAGGCTTCTCCGCGTGACGCTTGACGACTTCCGCCGGGGCCAGCAGCGGATCGCGGATCTGCCGCGGACTTTTGCAGATGCCGTCGTTGTGGCCCGTTGGCTGTCCATCCGCTACTTTTGGATCGATGCGCTCTGCATCGTCCAGGACGCGCCGGAAAACAAGGCACTCGAGATCCCCCAAATGCAGTCCGTCTTCGGTAATGCGGCATGCAACTTGGCTGCATCTGCGTCCCGCGATCTGCATGGCGGCCTCTTCAGGCCGAGAAACGCTGCGGATGTTGCGCCGGGATCAGTTGCGGCGCCGACCGGGGCTTTGCGCGACGAGATGCACCATCTAGTCGACACGAACTACTTGGACCGTTGCATAAGAGGGGATGAGTCTTCCAGGAACGGCTCCTGTTGACTCGAAGACTCTACTCTGGGGGGTCGCAAATTGTTTGGGAGTACCTCTCGGAGCTCAAGTGCGAAAGGTTCCCCCACGGCATGCTGCAGCCCTCTCGCTCAGTCAAGACTTTGGTGGTGCTCGGGGAGATGCACGATGCGAGACAGCCGTCGTCATCGTCGTCGTCGTCGTCGTCGTCACCACCACCATCACCACCACCATCACCACACCAGAGGGATCTGCAGAAGGGTCTGTCAAATGGCATGCCATCACCACATCAACATCAAGTCATGTCCATCTCCGCGCTGCGCCTGTGGCACAGTCGCGTCCGCGATTACTCTAGTTGCGCCCTGACCCTCCCCGACGATAGGCTGTTGGCCTTTTCTGGCGTTGCCGACCTCCTCCAAAGAGTGATCGGGGACCAGCATCTGGCCGGTCTTTGGCGGACGAAGCTCCTGCATCTGCTGGACTGGTGCGTGGACCAACCGCGCACCGTCGTGGTCATGGATAAGTGTGGACGGACCTATCCGCCTGCGATTTGCTATCGCCCAGTCCAGATTCCTTGCCTCAGTCACTGCGGTGCAAACATCAACCGACGGCAGCGCAGCAGCCGACCAGCAACAACAACCTGCATGTCATGCGGGAACTATTCGTCTACACCTCATGGGCAGGTTGGTCCTACAAACCCAGGACCATCAGCCAATGCGCTGTGATTTATACCCTGACACTCTGGAAATCACGCTCGGTGTTCCCGGGCCGTTTTACTTTCTTCCCCTGCAGACGTTTCGCCATCAAAGTCTTCCACATCTTAGAGGGCAAGACACAACAGGAGTGTCTTCTCTCATCCTGGAACCGGTGCTCTGTATGGTGCCCGTCGCCTATCGACGAATTGGCCACTGCACCGTAATCGACGCCGTGGACGTCTCGATGCTTGGTCTCCGTGCTGAAGAGAACGGATGGGCAAATGGCTGGGCGAGCCCGATGACGAGGAAATAGCCATCATTTGACATGAGCATTGAAGGGGGGCGCCTCGGGGCCCGCTGCGGGCAGGTGGTCAAGAACAGCAGCCAATTTGCAGCGAGCGACTTTACTATGAGCTCCAGACCCAGATATAGCGTTGTTTTCTAGACAAAGATATTTTCGCGGGCCGAAGGTACCTAGTTAGAAGATAAAAAGCAGGTGTGACATCAGGCCTCATTGACTACAGGGCAAGGCGGAGGGAACGACGGCTGCGAAATGTTGGGCGAGGCTCCATCGACACCGTACGCATATTATATAGTCTGTGCTCCATGACATAAATAAATCACCTCTCTCGGCTATCTGTCACTCTGAAGGTCACTCGGAAAGCCCAATTCTGGAAAGAGTTGGTTAGTGAGGAAGAGATGAAGTGATGAAAACTGTCCCCGTAGACTCGAGTCATCCTGACAAAAAGGAAGGCAGTGCACTTTCTTTGAGCAGGAATCGCCACCAGCCTAGCCTCACGGGATGATTGAGTTGGAATCAGACGGAGGCAGATGGAATACGTAGCGAGGCAGGAAAGTCTATATGCGTTGCCGAACGGCATCAATTGCGACATTGAAGGCTATGTCCAATTCAAAGTTTGGAAGCCAAGGCAGGAGCGACAGTGCACACAGTGGCTCTCAAAATCAGTGGGGCCCGTCAGCACTATATAACCTGGGATATCCCCCGCAGACCATCTAGCCCCTGACTGCAGCCTGTGCCACTTGCGGATCAAGTATTCTCCGATTACGAACAATCACTGAAATCGCTAACGCTTGTGCAGGCAATTTTTCTAACCTTGGCTGACCTTGACCTCGCCAGCGAAGTGATTGATCCCGTCCGACTATCAAAACCATGGCTTGGCGTAATCAAGGCATCACCGGATCCAACAATATTCCTCTGGGGAAGCGTCGCTTTGCCGGAGATGAAGAACCCGCTGAATTCGAAGCAGTGCAGCGTGGACGCGACCCTGAGCCGCGCAGCGAGGCCGACGGACCTCGCCGCAGGAAGAAGCGTAATCGATGGGGCGATGCCTCAGAGAACAAGGCCGCAGGCCTCATGGGTCTGCCCACGGCTATCATGTCAAACATGACGAGCGAACAGCTCGAGGCGTACACGTTGCATCTTCGTATTGAAGAAATCAGCCAGAAGCTGCGCATCGATGATGTGGTGCCTGCGGATGGTGACAGGTAACTATCTCCTTGAAAGCTCCTCGTCCGAAGAAAGAGACCCTAAACTGACAATGACAGATCGCCATCTCCTGCTCCACAGTATGACAACCATGGTCGGCGTATCAATACCCGCGAATATCGATATCGCAAGAAGCTCGAAGACGAGCGGCACAAACTAATTGAGAGAGCCATGAAGACCATTCCTAACTACCACCCCCCACAAGACTATCGCAGGCCCACCAAGACTCAAGAGAAGGTCTACGTGCCCGTGAATGATTATCCGGAAATTAACTTCAGTATGATTGCTAACCCTCCTAACCCTGACCGATTTTCTTCATTCCCCTTCCCCATGCGTTTCTTGATCTTGTGTGGGAGTTTGATCGATATCGCTGCAGCTTTGCGGAGGCGCTTCGAGATAATTCTCTGGCGTGGAAGGTGTCTCCCTTGAACCCCGCGTTTTATCTGAATACTGACACTTAGCTCTTTCCCTTCCAAAGTCGGATTACTCATCGGACCGCGTGGTAACACTCTCAAAAAGATGGAGGGAGAATCCGGGGCCAAAATTGCCATTCGCGGCAAGGGCTCCGTGAAAGAAGGCAAAGGCCGTTCAGATGCTGCTCACTCTAGCAACCAGGAGGAAGATCTTCACTGCCTCATCATGGCTGATACCGAGGAGAAGATTAACAAGGCCAAGCAACTCATACACAACGTCATTGAAACGGCAAGTCGCATCCAAGAAAATACACACATCAACCTTATACACCTTCGCTGTGGTTGCGGGGCCGCTAACTCTCGTGAGCAGGCTGCTTCCATACCCGAAGGTCAGAATGAATTGAAGAGAAACCAACTCCGAGAACTAGCAACACTCAACGGCACGTTGCGAGATGACGAGAACCAAGCCTGTCAAAACTGCGGCAAGATTGGTCACCGCAAGTACGACTGTCCTGAACGTCAGAACTACACTGCCAGCATCATCTGTCGAGTATGCGGCAACGCGGGCCACATGGCTCGCGATTGTCCCGACAGACAGAGAGGTGCTGGTTGGCGCAATGATGGCCGCGCTGCTGGTAGAGTCGGCGGTGGTGATGCCGTCGATCGAGAAATGGAGGTGAGCTGATCCTTGCATGCATCAAATCGAGAAAACGAGTCGGACTAACTGGCTTCCAGCAACTTATGCAAGAGCTGGGCGGAGGCTCAGGGGGCCCTCCTGCCCGCATCGAAGCAGGCCCCGGCACCGATGGTCCCAGCAATGGCCATACAAACAATGGAGACGTCAAACCGTGGCAGCGCGGTCCGACTGGTGGTCCTGCCCCTTGGAGGATTCGAAATCAGGAATCCCACGAGGGCGAGCCACGAGGGCCAAGCGGCGGCCCACCACCATGGGCGCGAGAGCGAAATCGTGGTCACGATCACTACGGAGACCGAGATCGCGACCGAGATGGCTATCATGGCCAAGGCTACGGTTCGTCCGGGTCGTCAGCCCCTCCATGGCACCAGCACCAGCACCAGCACCAGCATCAGCACCAGCACCAGCAACAGCACCAGCACCAGCAACAGCACCAGCAACAGCAACATTCCCAGCATCTGCCCCCAGGGACGCAGAACGGCTATCCTGGGTACGCCGGCTACGGTGGTTATGCACCTCCTCCAGGCATGGGTGCACCGCCAGGTCTCGCTCAGGCTGGCTCTGGCCTGGCTGCTCCTCCCGGTCTCGCCGGGGGAGTCAACGCCGTCATTCCACAATACGCCGCGCCCGGAGCTCCCCCGCCGCCTCCTCCGCCATCTGGCGATGCTCCGCCTCCTCCGCCTCCCCCTCCGGGCGCCCAACCTCCGCCTCCCCCTCCAGGGGCGTGAAACATTGACGGATCGCCCCCGCAGAGAAATGTCCACTGCTAACCACTCGTATTTCACTCAACTATCATCGCACATGCGCGTTCACTTATGGAAGCAGGGAATTTCGATTTGATTGACTGAATTTTCCGAAGGACACTTGCATCCGAGCTCACTTTGGAAGAGGGGACAAAAAACGAGAGAACTAACAGGCAGAGATACTGCAAGATCAATTTGTTGCTGACAACCGAGAAGCCGAAGGCGGCGGAAGCCTCACTAACTCATTGTAGGAAGTAGTTTACGTAGTTTTGGCATTGGGCCAATTCAGTAATGTTGACCAAAGAGTTGCGGGGCGCCATCGATGTGACGTGACGTGACTGCGTAGCGCGATCTGCCTGTGGAAAGAAAGCACAGGGGACTATGGTCCCATGTCACCCCACCACGCTCCAGCTCCTTCCCCACTTCCTGCCGCTGCCAGTAGCAGGCACCGTGAGAAATGCCCCAAGCGCACGGGCTAAGCTTGCACAGGATCCTGTTGCACAAATGCGTGATGTCGATCAACCTCTCCCCCCATTCAGTTTCTCCCAGCTCCTAGAAACCGGCCTCTCTGCAGGGTCTCCGCAACGATTGGCCCTGCCGGAACATCAACCTCTTCCCACTGACAAGGGTCTTTGTTGGGTCCTGATTTTACCAGCTCCCACTTCGGTACCGAGTAAACATCCTGGTCCCGTTTGGTGGTCGGTCAGCCTCTGCCGAGCATGAGAGATGTTCATTATTGCCCATAGTTTTTTCTACGACTGGGCAAGACGAATCTGTCTCGGACTCGGAAGCATCGCATCGCTTGAGGCACAATGTGGCTCGGCAACCCTTTTGCGTTCCGGCCAGGGCCGGTGAGCTTCTGGACAAGCCTTGTCTATCTGATCATCATCATTTCGCTGGTCTATGTCCATGAGACTGTGCCCCCGGCACCGTCGCAGCGGGACCTGCCTGAAGGCGTCAACCTGACGGAGGCGTGGTCGGACCTGCAAGCAATCACGAGACAGCATCACCCCTACAACAGCCATGCCAATGATGTTGTGCGTGACTATCTTTTGCGCCGCCTGCGAGAAATTCTGGACAGGAACGGCGTCAAGCACACGACCGAGACGACGGGCGGGGTTCCATGGAGTCATCGGTCAGTGGGAACTGTCGAGAAGGATTCCGGACTCATTCATTGCTCACGCCTCGTGCAGTTTCCTGGCTCTCGAGAGTGAGACACTCGACACGCCCCAAGTGACATCCTCGTCCGAGCCTGGGGCTACCATCTTTGATGACACCATCTCCAACGTGACTTATACGCTCAGAGACAGCCCCGTTGGCCAGTATTTTGAAGGCAGTAATCTCTATGTCTACATTCATGGGACGGAAGATCCGGGGGGCGACTGGTGGCGCTCAGGGGAGGCCGGCTTGTTGGCCCGTCGCGGCTCTGGCGTCCTCGTCAACTGCCATTTCGACTCGTATGTTTCTCCTGAACCGGTGACATGCCCGACTCCGTCATCTCTAATCTTTGCAGAGTCTCGACCGCGTATGGCGCCACAGACAACGGGGTCAGCTGCGTCTCCATGCTCCAGCTCCTCAACTACTTCACTGCGAAAGGTCGTCAGCCGAGGAACGGAATCGTCCTGCTCTTCAACAACGCCGAAGAGGATGGCCTCCTGGGGGCGCGAGCCTTTGGATACAGCCCGCTGGTCCAGTTTTGTCATGCCTTTGTCAACTTGGAAGGGACCGGCGCCGGCGGTCGGGCGTTGCTGTTTCGAACGACTGATCTGGAGACGGCACAGGCGTACACCCAGAGCCCTCATCCGTTTGGCTCAGTGGTGGCTGCCAACGCGTTCGAGAGAGGCGTCATCAGAAGCGCGACCGACTACAGCGTCTTTGTCGATGGCTTTGGCAATCGGGGTCTCGATATTGCCTTTTACGGCCCGCGCTCTCGCTATCACACGGATGAAGACGATGCCCGCCATACCTCTACCGATTCCATCTGGCACATGTTCTCGGCTGCGCTTGCCACGACCAAATCGTTGGCCGCGTCTGCAGACTCTCTTTTCAGTGGCCCCCGCTCCGACGGCCGAAAAGATCTGATCCAGAACGGCCGTCCCACTGCTGGTGTCTGGTTCGATTGGCTCGGCTCGGCCTGGTCCGCCTTCCCGCTTAGGGGGCTTTTCGCATGGACGCTGACTCTGCTCATCACGACGCCGCTGGTGCTTTTCTTGTTCGCTTTCATCCTGATCCGCTATGACAAGTGGTACTTCTTCGCCGGCCGCGTGAGCCCAGGCCGAGATGGCGCTGGAAGGCGAATCTCCATCGGCGGCTGGAAAGGCTTCGTGCGCTTTCCGCTCGCACTGGCGGCGGCCGGAGGTCTGACCATCGGGGCCGTCTTTCTGCTGGCCAAGGTCAACCCACTGATTATCTACAGCAGCAGTTACGCGGTGTGAGTGTCCTCCCCCCTCCGTGGTCTCTTTTGCGACGCAGATGCTCACATTCTCGCAGTTGGGCCATGATGTTTTCATTGTTCTACTTTGCTTCATGGCTGCTGTTGCGAGGCGCCCATTTCGTTCGCCCGAGTGCGCTCCAGCGTGGCTTTGCTCTCCTCTGGGTCTTCCTGATAGTCTGGGTGCTGTCCATCTTCGCCGCCGTCGCTGAAGACCGCATGAACCTCGGAGGCGTCTACCCGCTGGCCTTTTTGCATTCTTTTGCGTTCGGGGCGGTTCTGATGTCGCTGCTCGAACAATTTGGCCTGCCCAGCAAGCGCAAGTTTGCCGAACAGCTCGCAAGCACAATGGATGACGACTCTGACTCTGCAGATGAAGGCTCTCACGGCGACGAGGGCGGAGACACGGACGACGAGAGCGAGCCGACGGAAACAACGCCTCTGCGATCTGGCGAGGACGGAGGCGGCGCCAATGAGACGACGACCTTTGCGAGCACGTATCGGCGCTCTGCCACAAGGCCCGAGGAAGCGTCGGCGAAGAGCACGCGCAGGCGCGCGCCGTACGAGCACGAACAGGACTGGTCCGGCTGGCTGCCCAGCTGGTTGTGGCTGTTCCAGTTCCTACTGCTCGGGCCCGTCTACATGATCGTCCTGGGCAACTTGGCGCTGGTGCAGACGACGGCGTTGTCCATGACGGGCACGGACGGCAGCAGCCCGCTGACGCCCCTCGTGGCGATCGGCGTGCTGACCATTATGCTGCTGCTCCCCCTCGTGCCCTTTATACACCGCGTCAGCCACCACGTGCCGCTGCTCATGCTGGTGGTGTTTGTGGTCACGCTCGTCTACAACCTGGTCGCGTTTCCCTTCTCGGTCAACCATCGGTTCAAGTTCTTCTTCCAGCAGGTGGTGGACCTGGACGACCAGACAAACACGGTGAGCCTCATGGGCGTGGAATCCTTCCTCCGTCCCGTCATTGGCTCCCTGCCGACGCCAGCCGGCCAGCACATCAAGTGCGCAGACTCGGGCGTGCGTGCCGACCTGAGCAGCTGTCAGTACGACGCGTCCCTCCTCCGGCCGGACGTGGCGAACGGCACGAGGCTGGAGGACGTGGTGACGATTGAGGCCAGCGGCGGCGACGACGGCCGGGCGATTACCGTCAGACTCGACGCGCTGAACACGCGCACCTGCTTTCTGGACTCGTCGGTTCCGATCTGGGGCTTCGCGGTCGAGGGCGGCGGCACCAGGGACGAGCGGTTTGGCTCGTTCCCGCCCGACGGTCTGGGCCATGTCCAGCTCTGGCGGCGGAAGTGGGAAGGCGCCTGGGTCGTGACGCTGCAGCTGGGCGGACAGGGCCGGTCTGCGGGGGGCGGCGGCGAGCCGAAGGATGGTCAGGGGCGGCCGGACAAGGAGAGAGGGGACGCGGGCCACGTCTCAATCACGGCGCGGTGCGCGTGGTCGGACATCAACGACCCCACGACACTGCCGGCATTCCAGGAGGTGCGGCAGTTCATGCCCACGTGGTCCATTGTGACGAAAGCGTCGGTGGGCCTGCTGGAGGTGAAGAAGACGGTGAGGGTGTCGATGTGACGGATCCCTGTACAAACACGAGCCGGGAAGTCGGCGGCAGCCATGTATTACTCTTCATTCACCTATGTTGCGTCTTGGAGATTCTACAAAATTGAGTAGCGTATATTGAACGTGTATCGTGTTGCCCGGAGCCGTGCCTGCGTGTGCTCTCTGCTCGACGTATCCGCGGCACCCGAGAGAGCGCCTCTGTGCACCAGCCAGCGACCGTGGGTGTGCCTCCGGCGGCCCTACCGGGGGTCGCCTGCGGCGGGCCGTCCTCGCTGCGCTCGAATAACTGCTTCAGCCGCCGCCTCACTGGACATGTTTATTACTTCGCTTGACATCTTTGTTCGGATCCCAGCCTGGCTAGTGTATCGAGCGCAGCGAGGCCAGCCCGCCGCAGGCGACCCCCGGTAGGGCCGCCGGAGGCAAATATTGGCGCGCGCAGATCCCGCTGGCCCCCCGCAGGTTGGGGCTTCTGCCCCGATGCGGCGCCGTGCATCCCGCCCGCCGCATGCACGCACGTCACGTCGATCGTCGCCAAGGTCCGCGCCGCTCTGCTCGAAGCTCCTCCACGCACCGCCGCCGCCGCCGCCGCCGACGCCATGATCACCACCATCTGGATGCCCTCGCGGCAGCACCAGCGGCGCCAGCGGCAGCATCAGCAGCGCGCCCTCATCTACTTTGTCTGCGGCAACCCGGGCCTCATCGGGTACTACACCGACTTTTTGGAGGCGCTGCGCAACCTGCTCGACGCCGCACCACCACCACCACCACCACCACCGCCATCGTCCAAAGACCAGACAGCAGCAGCGACGCCGCCG
>JAPFUF010000764.1:0-39152 GCA_030780645.1 Aschersonia sp. MBC 508
CCCCCCCCCCCCCCCCCCCCCCCCCCCCCCCCCCCCCCCCCCCCCCCCCCCCCCCCCCCCCCCGAGTGTAGAAAGGTAGCACGCGCAGAGCTGAGTGCCCCGCGGCAGAATTCGCAAGGATTGCAGCTCAAACCTCCTTTTCCCTTTTCCCTCTCCCTTTTCCGGCAATTTTTGTCCGTGTTCAACACCTGCTGACCCTCCATGTCGTTTCCTTGTTTCTCCTCGTGACACGGAGGAGGCAATGCGTAGCGTGAAAGCAAAGAATCATCGTTTGGCTAAAAACTTCAGACGTGGCCAGCGCAGGACGTTATTGGAGCTAGTTGTGGTGTAGGTTGAGAGGGTGAACAACGGGGGGACAGGGCTGTGCAAGGCTAGGCCACGCGCTTCAAATTTAGTATCCCCCTCGTTCATGTAAATTGACCTATTCTACAATACGAGCTGTCATCGTGGCGTCAGGAATTTGTCAGATTTCTACAGTAATCAAGTTTCAAGGAAGCCACGTTTTTCTTGGTCGTAGGGTGTCCTGATCACAAGAAACCATTTTGGTTCGCTCACTATCTTTGTTGTTCCAGACCTGGACAGAGAGCAGAGTCATCCTCCCCGTATCTCGGTGAAATCTTCTTCTGCTCAAGGTGATGATGCGTAGAGACAGCGATCAATAATCCGCCGGGAGCACATATTCTTACAACTTGAGTCAGACGAGCCGCCTCCCAGATACCGCGAAAACAAACAGCCGCACAAGTCCCTCTTCACCCTTCATCTCCTCCCTCCTCCTCATCCTCGTCCTCGTCCTTGTCCATCCTCGCATTCATCCCCGTCATCGCCCACGATGGTCCCTGATCTGCTGATAAAGATCCGACAGCAGGGCGTGGTCTGTTCAATGTTCTTGTGTGCTCCAGCATGACTGAAGCTAGCCGTGCAGCAGTGTCGAGGGGTCGAAGAGCAATCGCTGCTGATATTCCGCTTGAGACATTGCCGTGGGACTGTTCAACAGACACAGCAGCACGTGAGTAGTGCTGGGGGTGCTGCAGAACCACACGTGTTGGCGGCGGTGGCATCACTCGCGAAAGCAGAGTCAAGGTGTTGTGATTTTTCGCTCTATTCAAAGCGAAGATGGAGTTGCATTGGAGCTTTCCGCCTGTACTCTCTGTTTCCTGATTGGTGTCCATCCAATGTAGATGGCGACTTGAATCTGTGCAGGTGCCATCCTAGGGCGCCTCTAGTGCTGTTGCGCTGCCCATCGCGTTTGTTAGGTTGTTGATGGAATTTAGAGCCTCGTGTGTAGCATCATCGTCGTCGGCACTCCCGTCTCGACAGTGTGGTAGAAAGGTGTGACAATACCCGAGAGTTGGCGAATCGGGGATCGGGGCACCAGATGACGCCCGATGGCGTCGATTGGTCAAGGGTGACGATCTCTTTGCCGTGTTTTTCTCATTTCTGCTGGAGAACATATCCTGTTGGTTCGTGTGTCAGAGAAACAGGACGTGAAGGAGCAAACTGAAGAGATTGCACAGTTGAGAGCACGCTCGGCACTGAAATGCCGGGAACCGTGGACGTAGACAAGATTGTGTCACCCTGAGAAAAGGCAAGACACGGTGCCTGTGTGCGGTGGAGGGTGTGCTCACCTTCCTGTGTCCAAGACATAAGCTCTTTTCACGAATCTTTTGGTTCAGCAGACAGCGAATATCATCACAGATTTTCTTTTGCTGCTGCTGTTGCAAGTTTAAGAAACTATCGGCGAAGCAATCCGCAGAAGGGTCCGCAAGCCTGACTTGGCCTACGTCTTGGTCTGTGGGCATGGGTTTTGTTGTTGAGGGACATGTGCTCATGGATGAAGTTCGCTTGGGAAAGCCCCGCCCATCTGTGCGGGTGTGTCCCCGTCCTCGGAAAGTGCTCGTGGCAGTTTCAGAAACAAACACTGACTGAGATTGGTCTTGCCCAACGAGTTCCAAACCAGGAGGACGCAAAGATCTCTTTTCTGGTGTATCGCCGCTGCAAAGCTGAGACTTCTTTGGGCTTTTCGCGCTGATGATAGACTGTCCGGTTACAACAGCAACCGGGGGCTCGTCCTCGATCGATGATGAGAAAGACATTCTCCTTTCATCCGCTATGATAGAGTCATCCGCTATGATAGAGTCATCCGCTATGATAGAGTCACTTGCTATTCTGTGGTGCAAGGGCATCTCACTCCGATCCGTGCCTTGCAAAGACGTGAGATTGATCACGGAAGGCATGAAGGGCTTCATCCTCCCCAGATTCAGAGATAAACGCGGACACTCATGCTCTGTGCGTGAAGAGGGTGCATATTTGATCGGTGAAGGGCATGCTGAATGTGAGTATACCCTTGGCCACGTCTTGAATTCTTGTAGTCGGAGGCAAGGAGGCAGCCTGGGAACGATGAGGAATTTTTCGTGTCCCGGTGTCCAGAACCAGAGGCACTCCGATTCTGGGAAATGCGTCTGAGGATCTCGTGCCTTGTCAACCAAGTATGCTCGGGCGTATTCCATGGGAGAAATGCGCGGAGCCGCGATGTGGTAGCTGGGTTCTGCTTCTATCAAGGGTATCGGCTCTTCTTGATCATCCCTCGGATCAGTTTCAGTCGAAGGTTCTTCGGACAACGCGTGCTTCTCCCCGACCATTTCGTTGCTGCGGTCACTGTGCCAATTGACAGCAGGGCCATGAGCAACACGAGGCGTCGAAATTCGTGATTTGATATGAGCTTTTTTCTTCCCCCAAACTGCAGAGCTGGCGCATAGCGGATTGTCAGAATTATCAGCCACGTCAAGTTTCGGGCTCTTCTCCTTGGATGAGACACGCGACGCAAAGTCATACTTAACGCGACCTATTATTCTTTCAAGTACCGACGAGGCTGCAAGCTTCGAGCTCTCCGGAATGGGGTCAAGTGACGAGGGATGTTGTGCGAGATCACCGCTCCGCGCGCGCTGGCGTTTTGGCCCTTGGGCCATCTTCTTGGTGACGGTCCTCGCGACCGGGGTAAGCTTCTTTCCGTGGTCCTCGAGGTCGATCTCATCCGCGCTGTCGATGGCGTACCAGAAATCGCGACTTGAGTGCTCTTTAGGAAATGTAAGACCGAGCCGGGCCATTTGCTGCGGATCCATTTTCAGTGAATGGGCAAGTGGATGGACGTGAAACTCGTACGCATTCAAGTCATTGGGATAGGTTAGAAGGTCTGGGGCATCAAAATCGAAGGCAAAGGCAGCGCCATCCGTCTTGGCTGGAGTTATTTCTCGCCCAGGGACGCCGCAAAGCAGCCCGGAGGCTCTGCTGTCAACCGGTAAGTCGGACACGACAGATACCTCACAGGATGAGAAGACAGAGGTATTTGAGAGGTCGGCTATGATGCTGGTCTCTGAGATGCCAGTATTTGAATCGCAGTGCGTGATTGGAGATTGCTCCGCATCCTCCAGCAGCGAAGCAGGGTAAGAAGGCACTCGGGGGCTTTGCTGTTTTATTATGGGTGTGTGCGATGAGGGCGATCCGCGATCAGGAAGTAAGAAGTAAGTTTCTTCGATCTTCTTGGTTTCTTCTGCGTACCGAATGAGCATGTTGCGCATCTTTTCGTATGTTGGACTGCCACATCGAGCAATGAACTTGTCGGCAAAAGATGGCTCGCATCCCTCAGACGTGGGATGAGTATTCATCAAGTACTGGTACACATAGAGTCGCAAACTTTCACTCAGAGCTGGGGAGCAAGGCGACAAACTGTGGTATTGTACCTCTGTCGGGGGAAGAAAGATGGCCGCAGGAAACAGGGCATTGAGTCGAGCCATGACTCTGGCTGCGTCCTCCCTTGCCACTGGGGCCTGCGGAAAGAAGTCCACCAGGCACTGCAACTCGTGATGGTCAGTTCCTATGATTCTCATGCATGCGGGACTCTTCACTTGTTTCATAGCGGAGTCATCGGGGTAGGAGATAAGGGAAGAAATCTGACCATTGCTCGTATTCCCAGCTGAAAGTTTTTGAATCGGTCTGTGGCGCTGTTGTGCAAACTCTCAGCAACTTGGCTTAAATGTCCCTTGGAAGAGTGGCAAGTCTGTCTTAGCAGCCCTTGGACATGCTGTACGATGCGCAAACGATGGATTTCCACTTGAGCCAGGACGTCGAGGCCCTCGAAGAGCTTGTCATGCTGGAGGCCTCCCCGTTCGGCCGTCTTGAAAATGTGTCTTAGAACGTCGCTCAGCTGGTTGCGGATGTTACCGTACAGGCGTCGAAATGGCCAGTCCGACGTGGTGATTCCTGGCATATCCTGTAGGTGTAGTTGTATTCGGCGGCCATCAAACATTCGGAGCTTCCGCTGTATCATCTGGGCGAAGATACATTCATGCTGGCTTGGACTGTGTGACTCGACGTCGACCAGGTCGAGGAGAAGTCCAAAACCTTGGCCAAGCCACCATCTTTCAAGCGCCTCAACGGACGCAGCCATAGGTGTTCGTTCAAAGATCAGGTATAGATTGGCGCGGCACTTGGCGTCGAAAGGCGGTGCGGCGTCGCTTCCAAGACTTGACGAAGCACTACTGCGGTTTTGGGGTTGACTGCCAGG
Source organism: Aschersonia sp. MBC 508 (assembly GCA_030780645.1). Lineage (NCBI taxonomy): Eukaryota > Fungi > Ascomycota > Sordariomycetes > Hypocreales > Clavicipitaceae > Aschersonia > Aschersonia sp. MBC 508. Next base: position 4,562 of record JAPFUF010000764.1, read on the forward strand.
AGGAATGACGTGTTGTGATGGAGGACTTGGTCACGAAGGGACCAGAATTCGGTCGAGAAGTGTCGATTGAGTGCATGGGCGGTCGTTTGACTTTGTTCTCAGATACAGTTCACCTCGCATCACCGCCATTTGCGCCAGCAGTGAATAATGTGGCGGGCGTGCGCGCGTGGCGCGTGGTCGGGACGGAAATGACGAGGGAAATTCATCACTAGGATTTAGAAAGCAGCCACACAAATGTCGCCTGAAAGAGACTCTGCTTTCGTTGTATGCCAGGCTGGATGTGTCGAAGGATCTCATGGTCAACCCCGGACAGCGCACGCGCGGTAAAAGCCGAATACTTTAGTCGGCAAGGGAGAGCAAGTCCTCGTTCGCCTCGCCCAAGAGCCTAACACTTGCCATTGCGCGAGAAATACAGGTGGACGGACAGATCGCTCGTCACACCCATGCGCTTTGTCCTATTTCCGCACTTTCCCTCTTTGTTCAAAAGGATTGTTGTCTGCACCGCTCGCTCGGGGCGCAGTGCGGAAAGTTACTTGTGGGGGTCTCCTTCCCCAAGCGGCCTGAACCGTGACTGACGATGGTGTGCAGACGGGAAGGGCGGCGATGATTCCGATGGCCTTGTACCGATTTCATTCGCACTGAAGATGGACTTCATGGTCGTCCTTTGACGATAGGCGCCCGAGGATGGCTTCGTAGACGTTGAGGCTGCCGGCGAAAAACGACAAGCGGACGACTCACACGTTCGAGCCAGACTAAGAACGCCTCAATCGACACTTGTCGTCGGGGCATGTACGCGCCCAAGCTCGACATTCTCAGTATCTACGGTGACGACTGCTATGATGGGCAAAACGCTGGAGAGCCCCGTCTTTTCATCATGACGTGCCGTGACATTCGGAGCTTGTGCCGAGGCATCGTCACTGCAGACGCTGGCGGCGCGTGCTGATGGAAACGCGCGCTGCCGCCTGTCATGCTTTAACATCGGACGCCAGACCCTTGGCCTTTCAGGGGTTTTAGTGGCGAGCTAGGTGCCACCCATGGAAATGCCGGCCGGCTCAAATGCGTGGTACCTGACAGTCAGTACCCCCACCCACCAGCCCCTTTCTGCCACACGGGCTGCATAACTACTTTACCGTAAAACACACGGTATTGGAGAAAGGCTCAGCTGCGTGCAGTGCTCCAATGCGAGTCACGGCACGCGTACGTCAGGAACGCTCAAACGAGACGAGACGGCCGAAGGAACCTCTCTGCCAAGACCACGTCGCCTTGCAGACCCCGTTGACCGCAGCTGGCTCAGTCAACATCGAGGCTGCATACTGAGTACTAACAGGGTCGCATCCGTCATTCCTGTCATTGCCATGCAGTCGACCATAGGGTCCATTCTGCGCAGGCGCGGGCCACGGCTGTTTCCTGCCGCGCGCAGCCGAGACAGACGACGACCCATATGTGCACCTTATTCGACTGACGCGTCGAGCCGGTCAACTGGTAAGCAAAGCAGGCAAGCTGTCCCACCACGCGCATCCCGCCGTCGTCGACGACGACGATGAGCCAATGCTGAGCTCCTGGGGCAGGCAATCGCAATGACACTGGCAATGGCAACGGCAATGGCGATGGCAGCGCCAATACCAAGACCAGCGCCACCGCCGGAGAAGCAAACAACGCCGGTGAAGCTTCCATCTTGGCAAAGATGGGTGAATCGGCCGCCACAACTTTTGCTTCCATCTGCGTCTTGGGGCTAGGGTTCGCTGCGGCGGCCTACATCTATCACAAGTCGTATAAAATGCTGGTTCTACAGAAGATGACGCGCGCCTTTGAGCCAGGGGATCCCGTGTTGGAACTCGCCGCTGTGGGCAAAGACGTGCCGCATAGCCATCCACCTGGTGAAGAACACTGGGTGCGCCGGCCCGAGCAGGAGCACGTAGACCGCATCATCACCGGCAAAGAGGTCGGGCACTACTACCTACTCCTAGGTGAAAAGGGATCGGGCAAGAGCAGCATGCTCATTGAGGCTATGCGCAAGATTGACGGCGACGGCGTGGCCATGTTCGAGGCCCACGCTGATCCGGAAATCGTGAGAATACGCCTCGGCAAGGCCCTCGACTACGAATTCCACGAGGACTACATTGGTGGGTACTTTAGCGAGAAAGGGCCACGGGACATGGGCGCCCTGCTCGATATCGAACGCGCGCTCAACAAACTTGAGAAGGTGGCCATGAAGCTCTTCCCCAAAAGGAGGAAACCTCTTGTCGTCATCGTCAACCAGATGCACCTCATGCGCAATGACGATGATGGTCAGAAGCTCATTGAGCTTCTCCAGCAGCGCGCTGAGCAGTGGGCCGCTGCGGGACTGGTCACGATGGTCTTCAACTCGGATGACTATTGGGTATATGAGCGCTTGAAGCAGCTCTCGACGAGGATGGAGGTGCTACCTGTGACTGACCTGCCCAAAGAGCAAGCCGTGAGGGCACTCCAGCGGTACCGCGTGCGGTATTTCGGCGAGAAGATGACGGGGCAGCAGCTCGATGATGTGTACGATCGCGTCGGCGGCCGACTCAGTTTCTTGAATCGTGTAGCCAAGAGTCGTAACATGACAGCTGCATGTGAGAGAATCAAGGATATTGAGAAGAAGTGGTTTCTCAATCAATGCTGGATTATGGGGTCAGAAATGGACGACGATGTCATGGACCAGCAAAAGTGGGCGGTACGCACATGGCCATCCCCCATTCCCTCTTTTCTGCTCACCGAAACCAGGTGTCAGTTTGGGCTGCATTTTGACTGACATTTTCCTCCAGGCCGCTGCCATGGTCTTGGCCCAAGCCCTCGTCGAGAAAGAGGAGACCATGGACAAAACGTTTGATGCCAAAACGGGCCATGTGCTCCCAACTTTTCCCTTTCACATCGCCCAGGAGATCATGACGCGATGCGACTTCATCAGGGAGCTCGACAGATTGAATCTATTCACCATTACCAATCAGGCAGATGTCAGGGCGAGCAGCGTTCCCATGCACCGCGCCTTCAAGGAGATTTGCAGCCAACCCGGCTTCAAACAGCATCTTGAGGACACGATTGAGAGAATTTCCGCAATCGAGAGTCTTGGTCGGACGAGAGAGCTGGTGGCCAAGGACTTGGTACTTGGGGGCCAGTATGACATTTCTCAAGACCGCTACAAGGTTTCGGTGAAGCTGCAGATGCCCAAGGACGAAGGTGATGATGATTGAGCCGAGCACGAGCAGCGAAAGCCGACGTCATTGATGTTGCAAGGATGGTCTGTATATATAGAGCGAGCAAGTTTGCCTTGTCTGTTTATCAAGGCGACGGTGCTTTGCTAATTGCGCACGGGGTGGATGTTCGCCAGCCCCGTTGGATGAAGCATTCAAAAAGCATGTATCATAGATGGAACAGGAGCAATATTCTAGAGACTGATCTTTCGCCCTTTTCGTTTTTCGTTGTGTTTGTGTCTGTGTGATGGGATTCATCTCCTATGGCCACGGTGACCCGGCATACCACTAAGCCGGGAGCGAGACTGCCGTTTGCTGCGGCTTTATTTGTTCACGATGTATCTGGCACACTTATGATGGGACTCTGGCAAAAAATCCCTGACGGAGTGATTTGTGCAATGATGGACTGGCGGATGCGCAAGGTATCTATCTGCCTTTGTGCACGAATTGTGTGCTTGTCTGCAGGGCCATTCATCCCACCGAGGGCGATGTGAGGTCTACAATAGGACGGATTTGACCCTCGATCGCTCTGAGGCCCTGCCCCCTCCCACCTCTCCGGTTCCTTTTCTTTTTACTTTTCGACATGGCCTCTTAAGGTTTTTTTTTTTTAACCTATCTTGTATCGCGTTGCGGCGTAGCCATGCTCGTCCAGCGCGAGAACTATGAATTCCCATCGCTGGGTACGCGTGCGTGCATCATCAACCTTCTTCATCGCCGTCCTTTTGTGACGCGACATCAAAAGAATACTCGGATTGCAGCAAATAGGAAAACAAACAATACAGGGGCTAGTGGATAGGACGATTGAACGGCACTGGCCTCGATCGGCACTCCCACTATATTGTGAATACTCACGTAGAGCTTGCTTCACGTGGTGCCTCTATTGAAACACACACACACACACACACTTAAACAAAAATCAGAAAAAAATAAGAAGAAAAAAAAGAAAGAAAAAAAGAAAAATCCCCTTTGATAAAATGATCCCAGCAGTTTTCTAATTTCTTTGAACTCTGCACTCACGATGAAACAGAGAACGGGGCTACGGGCATCTTTGTCCCTGTCGTTTTTTGCTCCCTGCTCGAGATTCGGCGAGATGGCGACCATGATATCCAAGACAAAGGTGCAATGATAAGAAGGCAGCACGGGCCTCTCTGCCCGACCAAGCAGATAGATCAGGCAGCTATCGCACACAGGACAGGACAGGACAGCAAGCTTTGTTTCTCACTACAGAAGGCAAGAGCAACGAGGAGGATGGCAACGAACGTCATGGACCACAGAGGGATTACTGAAAGCAGAAAGAGGGGTAGGGCGTCCAAGGCCACACGAGGAAGGCTCCCAAGTAAGTTGGAACTGAAATCAACGCGTCTTGCCAGCTGCAATCTTCACACACAGAACGAGGCCGATCCAGCAGAGGCACCACATTATTATTGTGCTAACTGGCACGGTGTTGTGTTGAAAACAAATTTTTACATATAATACGTAAGCCGTGTACAGCCGAATTTCCCCCTCCCGTGGCCAACATCATCACCGTCATCGTCATCGTTGGCCGGCTTCTGGCACGCCCCCCCGGCCCCTTCGCTCAGGCTGTCACTCTCGCCGGCAAATCTTCCAGGTCATCCATGACACTATCGGATCGTTCTGCGGACGGGCCCCTTTCGACGGCCCTGGCAGCAGACGGCGCAGCAGACGGCGGAGGCTGCTTCTGCTTAGGCTGCTTCTTCTTTCTCTTCCGCGGCTTCTCGCCGTTGGCTTCCGAGTCCTGAGTGCCCATCATCGATGACGCTACTTCTGTCGCTACTGCTGCTGTTGCCGCCGCCGCCGCCGCTGCTGCTGCCGCTGCCTCCTCATCCCCCGCCTCCTCCTGGGGCTCAGTCGTCTGCGAGACTGCGGGCTGTTGCCGAACCCTGCTCTTTCTCGCTGTTGTGCCTTTGTTGGCTGCCCGCTTTGCAGGCGTCGGCTTCTCTGTAAGAGGTGTTGCCTCATGAAGAGCCGGATCAATGCTCAACTCCTCCTCCACCTGCTCCTCTTGCGGTTGGGCTTGCAACATGGATTGCGCCGCTGCATCTCCATCCGCCTCACCATTCGCCTGGGCTGTCTCATCCTCGCCGCCAGAGTCCCCTACAAACTCCTCACTGATCGGCCCTTGCCCTTCACCATCTGCCGTTTTGAGCGCCGGCTCAGGAGTCATAACCTGTAAGAACTGCATCTCGTCTGTATCGTCAAACTGCTCATCGGGCACTTCCGGAAGCTCCCCCTCATGATTGTAGTAGTCGACGAGTTGCTGTGCTACGTCCCTAACGGATAACCCGTCAGAGTTCGAAACCTGATTCCGTAGCCGTCGCCACAAGAGCATCTGCGTATTTCGATGCCACTTGTTGCGAAACATCTTGTCCACCAGTTTCGTCCAAGGTATTTTAACGTCTGTGCCTGCTGCCGTCGCCCGAATAGCGAGAACGAGACGTAGGCGTTCTTCGCCTGGCATGGACTTGATCTGACGACGGGCCTTCTCCAATCGAAATGAAATTTGGGAGTCAGCCTGGCTGGAAACGAGTCGGTCCTTGCCGTTCGTGCGGAGGTTCATCGATTTCCATTTCGTAATACACTGCAAGCGGCTTCGGGTTCGGCCCATTCGTTCGCTGATATCTTGCCAATCAATGAGTTCTTCATAGCTCTTTTTCAATAGCGCCCTAGTTGGCTCGTTGGATCGCAGCTCGTCAATCGCTTGCATCGAATCCATGACGTACTGCGTGAGGCGTGCCTCCTCCGGGTCGTCCCACGCATCTTTCCGCTGGGCCGCGCCGCAGACGATGTAGTTGCGGTACCGATCACGGAGATCTTCGGGATGGCGATTGATCATGCCGGCAATCTTGGACCACTTCGTGCCGTGAACATTAATCAGCTCGGCGAGCTCAGCATCTTGGCTCGGCGTCCAGGTGCCCCGCGCGACGAAGTTGTGGAACTTCTTTCGCGTGATATTGATGACCTTTTGTCTATGACGATCGGGACATTCTGCAAATATCTGCGCCCACAGCTGCGCGTTCGTTTCTCCAGCGGCAGTTCCGCCAGGCTTGTGTATGAGCTGCAATTGAATATCAGCAATCATGAGTTTTCACGGATAAGAGAGATCGCGCGTCATCACGATATGACGGCACATTGGCAACATTTGCGAGGAAACAAGAGGACCGCGCTCACCTCGTTTACTTCTTGCTGTGTCAAGCTATGATTTGCCCTGAAGTTCTCCACAGCTCGAGCAATCCGCGCGAGCTCAGCATCGGTGAACCGACCCTGCGTGTACCCTAGCAACCTATTTTTCCTCTCGCCCCTGGGTCTTCCATATGGTCCATCTGCATCATCATCATCATCCTCAGGGTTGCCCCGCATGGATTGCGAAAGCCTCTCCTTCCTGGGTTTGCGGCCTCGGGACTCCTTCCTAGCGGCACGTTTTGTTCGGTTGCGCGCTTTCGGTGTCATGGCAGACGGTGATGGCAATTCCCCATAGGCATCGTCATCGTCTTCCGCGATGTCCGGCAATGGCGCTTCGAAAAAAGTCGGTTTGGCCTTCTTTCGTCGCTTTCCATCGACGGCTGTGGGCGATTTGCGCTTCTTCGGTGACTCTGAGACGGACGATGCTGCAGCCGCTTCTGAATGTAGCTGGCCTTGTGGCGAGTCCGCAGGCGTTTCCATTCGCGTTTCCATGCGCTCAGGTTCGTCTGGTTGATTTCCATAATCCTCAAAATCCTTCGTCTTTTTCCTCTTCTTCGATTTCCGTCGATTTTTGGAAGAGGGCTCCTGTTGTTGGTCCTCCGCTTCCATGGCCGCTTGGGATCCTTCAGGAGACAATCCTCTGTCAACGGCCCCAGAGTTTGTCAGTGCCCCGTCCGTAGAAGATCTTCTTTTGCGAGTTCTCTTGGGTAGATTGGGTGATTGAGGCTGAGGTGCGTCCTCCGTCATGACGGCTTGCGCCGCTGATGATGAGAATGTTGCTGGCAGCGCGTTGCTATTAAACATTTCGATCGGACCGAAATCAATGTCTGCTCCAGGAATTCCATCCAGTTCACCGTCGTTCTCAGAACCATCACGGGAGGCGATGGATGGAACATCATTTTCGGTCACGGCAGCCATGGCTGCAAGACCGCGGCAGCGAGAAGCGGCGCAAGGAGTGACGTGCCTTTGAGGGACGTTTCGACAAGACTTGGACAATTGACTACCCGGAAGCAATTGTTCAACTGTATGCGCTGGGGTCTGGCAGGCGTTGGTGTGGGGCGAGAAATTTTCGGCTGCATCTCCCTTGAAGCTGCCGGGGAAGCGCTCACGTGACTTGATTCACGTGACGAAGTAGATCGTGAGCGTCTGCGTCCTTGGCTATCGCCGCGTGATGCTTGTGACACCTCAGTAGGGGTACATTGATTATGACGCATCGTGTCCCTGTCTGAAGACCAGGTCCAAGCCCAGATTCGGTCGCCATCGAGCTGCGAGATTTCACTTGGCTTGCCAGCCCCGGAAAACATTGGAAGAGGGTTCTCGGTCCGTCAGAATGGGGCAAGCCCGGAGAGAAAATGCACAGCGACTGTTGTCTTGCCGAGTCGAGGGCTTTGCTCGGACTGGCTTGCGCAAGAACCCAAAGCAGTCAGGTGTGGAGGCTTCCAGCAACGCGGGATGCTGCACGAAAGGATTGACGTAAAGTCGGCGATTTCATGTGGCGGGTGCATTGTTGCCCGTATTGAATCGTCGAGCGCACAGCTTGGGCGACGGCGTGAGCTCTCGAGGCAAAAGCCACGTCGCTGCGCAAGGCGATCGATCGACGATAGGGATTCTTGCCGGCTTTTGGCAGTCCTGGCCGCATGGCGACGATAGTACTAGGTCATTGGAAGTTACTGATCAGCGATATATCTGCTGCAGCACACATTCGAGACTCGAAAATTGCTGATATCATGATGACCAAATATCTCAGTGGGCCTTGTGACGCACATCTGTCACCACCCATCTGCACACTCCTGGCACTGTGGGCGCAGTGTTGTTGCAAGGGAGCAGCGACTAAAAGTTTACCACGCGCGCGTAGGCGGTGCAGCTGGCAGGACAACCGGACAAAGGGCACGGGAACTGGCGGCGCCCTGTGCTCACTCCACGAGCATGCATCTGAGCCCAACCAAGCCATCAAGAGGGCTCTCTCCAAGCATCATTGAGAATCAGACTCGGGTGCGGCTGAAAAGTCACCACGTGTCTCACGATAAGAGAAGAGGTGGCAGATAGTCGACCGTGAATTCTGACTGCCGTCGATGGAAGAATGAAAGGCCGCTGCCTATTCCCACTAGCTCCGGAGATCATATGAGTTCCCTCTGCACACACATACTGCGACGAGGATGGAACGGTAGGTATCGCCGATATCAATTAAGAACGGGAGACCTTCGCAGACGGGGCTGGGCAGCGGGGTCTTTGGGCGAGAGGCAATTTCGGTCATGATCTTGGCCACGAAGCAACGGCGGCTGCCACGAGGGCGCCACTCCGACACCCCTGCTAGCTCCAGCGCGCCCTGACAGTCGTGTAACTTGCTGGGCTATCGGCCTTCAGTTTCACCCAGAGAAGCAGGAACAGATTGTCGATTTTTCACGCCCGCCCGCCCTGCCTGCTTTGTGCATGACAGAACCCAGTGTTTATCGGCCGATTCCCCCCCAGATCCCGACACCATCGCCTTCTGGCCCTCCGACCCCCGCGGGGATTGACGCACCCTCCACACTCACCACCACTTGGCACTTCCATGGGGCCCCACGAATGCTGGCATCAGGATTTATAAGAACCCCGTGCTTGGCCATCGCTGCTTCTATTCGGCGATGAAGGCACATCCGGTCGAGTCGGGTTGCAGGCGCTAGGCAATCTATCCGCCATCTTCCGGCGCTTGCCAGAACCCCCTTCCTTGGCTCTCATAAGCTGCCATGGCCGTGCACCACCTGTCGAGCAGCGGCACTACGCGTCTGCTCCTCGAGTTCCTGTCCCAGAATCCAGTCATCGCTGCGTTGGTCACTCTCGCTGCGTCCGTTGCAACAGTTGCTCTATTGTTCGGCGTGCCTTCATCAAAGCACCGACATGGCAGCGCAACCCCGCCTTCTATGCCCGGGTACTGGCTGCCATTCATTGGACATGGGCTCCAATTTCTGCTCAACAGGAATGGGTTCCTCGCAAGACTCAAGGAACAATATCCAGAAGGCATCTTCTCTCTGGTCATGTTGGGCAGCAAGCACCACGTCATTCATGAGCCCTCGCTGTCAGGCACCCTTATCAACCGACCGCGCACAGCCATCGAAGAAAAGTGGCTGGCCGCTCGCATGCTCACCAAGACTTTTGGCCTGCGCAAAGAGGACCAAAGTACATACAGCAGTCTTGCACACGAGACCCCTGAGCTGTTCAAACATCTTCTCTCGGAGCCGGGCCTGAGCAACCTGGTCGATGCCATGGTAAACCAGATTAGCTTTCACATTGCCGATTTCGTCACCTTCAACTCGTCCGAGGCTGACCAGATGGACTGGGAGAGGTCTGCTGGCGTGGAGATCGCCGAGGATACCAAAGGTCAAATCTTTGCTGAAACCGATCTAATGTCCCTCGTCCGAAATTTTGTCGCCAAAACCGCCAACCCAGCCCTGTTCGGAACTGACTTTGTCGAGAATTCACCAGAATTTTGGGAGCTGTTGTGGAAATTTGACGAGGGGATCGTGCCGATGGCTGCCGATGTACCTGCCTGGATACCATGGCCGAGGGTCCAACGCGCAAGAGCAGCCCAACGCGCAATGCTGGCCCGCACGCGCGAGTTCGAGGCCGCCATGGACAAGTATCTCAGCGGCGAAGACCCGGGCCCCAGATGGCAAGACATGGACAATATAAGCGAGTATGTCAGGAGCCGGATTGGGTTGTTCAAGGCGCACGGTCTCTCGCTGGAGGCTCGCGCATCGTGCGATCTTGCCCTGGCGTGGGCCATGAATGCTAATGCCAACACTCTCACCGCATGGCTGCTTTTTGAGCTTTATCGCGATCCTGTGCTGTTGGAAGTCGTCCGCGAAGAGATTGCCTCATTCGTCAGGTTTGAGCAGCCAGAAAATGATTACGGGCCAGCAGTCTGGGTGGCGCCCAAATTGGAAGAGCCAGACGTGGATGGCCTCATCAACGACTGTCCGCATCTTAAGGCAGCCTATCTGGAGACGCTCCGCATATACACTGGCATTTGGACTGTCAAGAAGCTTACCGAGGACGTTGTCCTGGAAAGAAGAGGAAAACACGCAGAAACCTATCTGCTCCAAAAGGGCCACATGGCTCACTTGGCACATGAATTGCATCAATTCGATGCCGAATACTTTGATAGCCCGCACGAGTGGCGCCATGACAGATTCCTAAAGGCTTCGGATGGGCAGACGGTCCAATTGGCAGAAACAAGTACATTGAGACCCTTTGGTGAGGATTTCCATCTGTGGACATGGCGGTGCATCGAAAGTGCTAACATAATGATGCTCGCAGGTGGCGGGCCAACCATGTGCAAGGGCCGAGCGTTGGCTTTGCGCGAGATGCTTCTCTACACATCAGTCATCATCTCTTTATACGACATGGTGCCTCCCCATGGCGGAAGCTGGGGGGATCCGCAGACGAACAAACGGGCTGCTACGAGGTATCCGACCAAGCCCATCAAAGTCTGGATCAAGAGACGAAACATCAGCACGGCCACAGCCAAGGATGAACACTGACAGGAAGAGGGAAATGAAGAGAAAATCAGTGCCAACATGAAAGAGCGTGTATACGGTGCCGAGACGGCTGGCGTCAATGATTGTTTTGAAAAGTGGCAAAAACATTGCGTTGGCCACCACCCATTTATCCTGATTCCTGTTACTTCTACACTTTTTCTCTCTCTTTCGTTTGTCTGTAGTGCGCAGGTATACGTTCGTAGACGTGTATGCGTACTGCCCTCACTCGTTCTATACATTCCTACCCATGTCGAAGAAATATTGAGCTGTGTTGTTGTGTGACAAAAGAGGTTCTACGGGCAAGCGCGACTGGGATGTGGCCTCAGGCTCTAAGATCTGACGCCATGAACCACTCGTCTTGGCTCACCAATGTGCGGGCCGCAGGTGTCTCATTGAGCGCACCTTGAGAGCTCAGCTAGCGGGTGGGTCCAAACAAGGTGAGGCAAGAACGTACCCTGCGCGTGCTTCGTCAACGAGGAGGTGCCGGTTCCCGATGGCTATTGTGTGTCTCTGGAAAAGTGCGTAACGATGCGTGGTTGTGAACCTCACAATCTCAATTCGAGTTTTTTCCTTACACCTTGCGAAGTACGGTTTTCCAGCTCCAGATCTTGACGTCTTTGCAGGAGACAGCAAAAAAAAGATCATTACGCCAGCCAACTGCGCCCACTGCGTGACAGAACTCCCCCCCCCCCAAAACCCTTCCCTCTTGAAACTCATCATGAACGCTTTGATGACAAGTCAATCATGATACCAAGACTGCTATCTCGCGCGCCACCGTTTTGTCCTCGCTGTGATCTTGGTGGAGGCCACAGCCGCTCGCAATGGATGCCATCTCGGCGTCCGATTGCAGCTTCGAGGCCGTTTCGAGCTGTGCCTCATCTCAAACAGGCACTGCCCACGAAATCGTCGACGGTGGCAGCAAGACCGGCGGCCGTCAATGTCCCCCCTTCAGTTGGAGCCAGTGCGCCGAGGGGAAACAACGATCCTCTGGCCGCAGTGGATAAGTCGGCTTCAGAGCAGCGAAAAGCGGACTGGGCCATCATCAGGGAGATGTCGCGCTATCTCTGGCCAAAAGACAACCTTGACACAAAAGCGCGCGTGGGAATCGCCGTATCGCTACTGATCGGAGCAAAGTTATTGAATGTTCAGGTACCATTCTACTTTAAGAGCATCGTGGACTCAATGAACATAGACTTTGCCACGGTAGGCGGCACAGCCGTCACGGTGGCAGGAAGCATGATCGTCGCGTACGGAGCTGCGAGAATAGGTGCCACTGTGTTTCAGGAGCTTCGAAATGCCGTGTTTGCTTCTGTGGCACAAAAAGCCATACGAGGTGTTGCCCGCAATGTCTTTGAGCATCTACTCCGGCTAGATCTCAGTTTTCACCTTACCAAGCAGACGGGCGGTCTGACCAGAGCCATTGACAGGGGTACCAAGGGCATTAGTTTTCTGTTGACAAGCATGGTCTTCCACCTCATTCCGACTGCGCTGGAGATTGGTCTCGTCTGCGGCATTCTCACATGGCAGTATGGTGTCAAATTCGCTGCTGTGACCGCCGTGACTATGGCTGGATACACCGCTTTCACCATATGGACGACGGCATGGCGGACCAAATTTCGCCGACAGGCAAATGCTGCCGATAACAAGGCGTCGACCGTGGCGGTCGACTCTCTCATCAACTACGAGGCTGTGAAGTACTTCAACAACGAGAAGTTTGAAGTGGCACGATACGACCAGGCGCTGCAGGAATACGAGAAGAGCTCCATCAAGGTCGCTACATCCCTAGCTTTTCTGAACAGCGGACAAAACATCATCTTTTCATCAGCTCTGACAGCCATGATGTATTTTGCCGCAGATGGTGTTGCGACTGGATCACTCACGGTCGGCGACCTTGTCATGGTGAATCAGCTTGTTTTCCAATTATCCGTGCCGCTCAACTTCTTGGGTTCTGTGTATCGCGAGTTGCGGCAGTCACTGCTAGATATGGAGACTCTGTTCAATCTACAAAAGGTCAACATGAGCGTCACTGAAAAGACAGACGCGAAGCCGCTCGCGCTTGCCCGCGGAGGTGGGGAGATAAAATTCCAAGACGTCACCTTCGGGTATCATCCCGATAGACCCATATTGAAGAACATGTCGGTCACGATTCCGGCAGGAAAGAAGGTGGCCATAGTAGGACCAAGCGGGTGCGGGAAATCGACACTGTTGCGGCTGCTCTTCCGATCCTATGATGTCCAGAGCGGCCGTATCCTGATTGATGATCAGGACATTCGCGATGTGACTATAGAATCGTTGCGGAAATCGATTGGAGTCGTCCCGCAAGACACGCCTCTCTTCAACGACACAGTAGAGTACAACATCCGCTACGGCTTGGTCGACGCCCCCCAGGAGGATGTGATTGCCGCGGCAAAACGAGCTCGCATCCACGAATTGGTGGAGACATTTCCTGACGGCTACAAGACCAAGGTTGGCGAGCGCGGTATGATGATCTCTGGGGGCGAGAAGCAGCGTCTGGCTGTGAGCCGATTGCTCCTCAAGGATCCTCCGCTACTGTTCTTCGACGAGGCCACGAGCGCACTGGACACGCATACGGAGCAAGCGTTGATGGCCAACATCAATGGCATATTGAGGGAAAAGGGACGGACGAGTGTCTTTGTTGCGCACCGTCTGCGCACAATTTTTGACTCTGACATGATCATCGTGCTCAAGGATGGCAGCGTCGCCGAGATGGGCACGCACCGTAACTTGATTGATCGTGCTGGCATTTACTCTGAGCTCTGGAATGGTACGCCAGCATTTGCACCCCAAAAATCGCGTGATGTACGCGCTGCTAACGCCGGATCAGCACAGGAGATGCTCTTCAACGATGATGAAGGCGGCCCGGGGGCGAATGAAGTGGACACGCTGTCGAAATCACCATGAAAGGACTCATGTCAAGGTCAGAAGAAGAGCAGGAGGGATGGATATACGGGGGGTCAAGAAATAGATGTAATGGCTTCGTATCTGTCCTGCCCATCGATAGGCAGAGACGACGTCCTCTGGAAATCGTGCGATCAATTGAACAGCTGGCTCATGGCGGGGGGCAGCACCAATGCTTGCCTCGTGTTCCCAGGCGTGATGCGGAATTAGAGCGTCTGATCAAGGTGATTTTGACCTCTGTAGTTCAGTCTTTCGCGTCTCTGTAGTTCAGTCTTTCGCGCGGAGGACCAGGACGAGATTGCAGAAACGGAGCCTGTCCACTGACGGAGGATATGGCGCGACCTTTGACGAAGGAGAGCGTGAGTGGCCCAACTCGGGCAAGAGTCGAGGCAAACGATGAAGGAGGGCGGGGGTTTTCCGGACGCAAAATATTATCCGTCATATGAGTCTGACCATCTTGTTTCGGTTACTATGTCTTGTCGGGGGCCGCCGCCTCTTATACACGTCGTTTCTGTGGCGCTCCCCCCCCTCCTCCCCCGGACCAATTGCGAAAGCCCAGTGACGTCTGTCGATCGATCTTATCAGATTAATCAGACATCTGCGAACCCCTGTGCCCACCCCTACCTTTTTCTTTTTCGCATGCGGCTTCTCAAAGGAGGGCTATGCGGGCGGACAATTGCGACGGAGGCAAATCGCGCTCGGCTCGGCGTTTCGGACAATTGGTGACTGGGCTCAGCCGACAGTCTAGCTGGGACCTTTAAAAGATTCAATGCAGGCAACTTTTCTTCGCAAGGTCGACATGAAGCTTGGATACTATCTCAATAAATCTTTTTCTCGCTTCCCCGTTCCTTCTTGACCCTCGAGCGACAAAGTAGTGTTTTCCGCGGACGACCCTGCCTCCCCTTTTTCTCCTTCTTTTCTGTGGCCAAACATGCTGAAAAGGTTGGGCATGTATGCGCGCCTGTTGAGGTATATCCTGCTCGTCGTCGGCGAGGAGCTCTCCTACCTTTTCTCCAGATTTACGGTGAGTCTTGGCACCAGGTTTCTCGGACCAGGTCAAGACCGCCGCGACGGCACCATTGTCATCGTGGGTGCCTCTTTTGCCGGGTATCACGTCGCGCGACTGGTAGCTGGGCAGCTGCCTCGGCAGAGTCGGTATCGCGTTGTCGTGGTCGAGCCCAACAGTCACTTCCAGTTCACGTGGGTGCTGCCGCGGTTCTGCGTAGTCAAGGGCCACGAGCACAAGGCCTTCATCCCGTATGGCAGGTATGTGTCCTGCGCCAGTGAGGATGCAGCAGTGGTGGAATGGATCCAGGACCGGGTGACGCGCGTCGACAAGACGCATGTGTATTTGCAAACCGGTGATGACAATAACGGCAAGACCATGATCCCCTACGACTACCTGGTCGTGGCTACAGGGTCTTCGGGCCTCGGTGGTGGAGGAAGTGACCTCGGCCTGCCATCGCGGGTTGGTGATGCGGACAAGACTGCCGGCATGCAGAAGATGCGCGAGATGCAAAAGCGCATCGAGGATGCAGGGACAGTTGTGGTGGTTGGTGGTGGCGCGGCAGGCGTCGAGGTGGCTACCGATGCCAAGGACTTGTATCCAGACAAGCGTGTCATCTTGGTGCACTCGCGGGCGGCGGTCATGCACAGGTTTGGTAAACGGCTGCAGGAGGAGGCACTGGCAGCCATGGGCAGACTGGGCGTGGAAGCGATTCTCGAGGATCGCGTGGTTGCGGAGAAAGCCGGCCACGTCACATTGCGATCTGGAAAGGTTTTGCCCTGCGACTACCTGGTGAGTACTTTTTTTTTTTTTTCTCCGGGTTTTTGGTCATATGTTCTCCCTCGAGGATTGCGTTTGTCAGGCTAATGGGTGTCTTTTGGGGGGTTTTAAAAAAAGATCAACTGCGCAGGACAGACACCCTGTTCAGAGCTTCTCTCATCGTCATCGGCGAAATCCATAGCCGCTAGCGGACATATCAAGGTGAAGCCGACGCTGCAGATCACAGACTCGCGCTATCCCAACATCTACGCGTGCGGCGATGTCACCGACACGCAGGTGCCGTGTCCAAACGCTCGTTCGGCGATGCGCCAAGCCGCCACCGTCGCGAAGAACCTCCTGCGCAGCATCGACGGCAAAAAGCCTGAGCGCGAGTACAAGCATCACTGGGCAGACACATTCATCAAGCTCACGCTGGGCCTGGTAAGCAAATTCTCTGTTTGGACAAGCACGAGTAAAAAAAAAAAAAAGGAAAAAAAGACACTAAGGCGAAAGAAACGGCGCGACAACAGGACCGCTCCGTCATGTTCATGGGTGACGGAGAACAAGACCTCATGTTCAGGGCGCGGGACAAGAACGTTGATCTGATGGCTGCGCAGGCGTGGACGCGCATGGGCTACACGGCCTTTGTCGACGACGACGACAACGACAAGGGACCACCAGGCCCGTCAACTTGACAAAGCGGCACGCAAGTCAAAGGAAGTGCTGCTGCTGCTGCGTGTTGAGGCCTGTTGAACCGTGGCTCACACTGGGTTGTGAAACAAATCCACGCATAATCACATGTTTTCTCTGCCATCCTGCGTCTCTGCGCTGTGCCATCTGTCGTGTCCTTGTATAGCGTGTTCGAGGCTTGGGCCTCACCATGGCATAGAGGCGGCGGATTAATTAGTCTTGGTCTCCGGTCCTGAAGTGACGACGGGCGCCGCCGATGAAGCCGTTCCGCGCCTTCTTCTGCGAACTGACCACCCACCCCTCTCTCCCTCTTTCCCCCCCTTCTTTCCCCGCTGTTTAAGCTCTGTCCCTTGTGCCTGCCCTTTAAGCCTGTTTTGCGCAAAGGCTCACCTACCGGGTCACCACTCGCTTTTGCTCTCAGCCGTTCGATGCGATCGTCACGGATGCGGGGACGCTTCGGACAAAAAGACCACATAACAAGTCACATGAATCTCCTCGGGAAATGTCGCACGAACATGGTCATTACAATAATTTTCTGATTCTGCCATGGCCCGCCCACCCACCACATATGAAACAGCATTCCTGAAATTCCCTTCCCCCCTCCCCCAAGCTGCCAGCCAACATGGCAATTAACTTCAGCGCCACGTGATGAGGCTTGCTGTACTGTCGTCTCATTTCATCAGTCGTTAGGATAGTCTGCAAAGTCGATGCAACCCCAGTCATGTCCACCACACACAATGGCACAAACTTTCGTCCATAGAGGCTCTCGCGAGAGCATCCTGCCCTCTGCGTCACCTGGTCTCGTCTTTCTCAAGTTTGTCCTGCCTGCGCTCGACGCCCTCGGTCCCTTTCGCGGCACCCCAGAACTCGCCCGCTTTCTGGCGCCCAACGCCACTTTCACCATGAACAATGAGCCGGCCGTCGAGGCAAGCCGTGTTCTGAGGATGCTTGGGATGCGCTCCCGCGGGCTGTCGAGCTTTACCCACGACCTGGAAACGGCGTGGGATGTTGCCAACGCCGACGGCTCGCGCACCGTCATGTTCAAGTCAACCAGTGTCACCGTCTTCACGGCAGATGCGCAGGGCGTCGAGGTCAGGATCAAGGAGTTCAACATCATGGAGCTGATCCCGAGCAAGGCCGGACGTGGTTGCCATGGACTCCAGGCCCTGAGGCTAATGACGTATCTGGATCCGGCACCCGTCTCAGCACGCGCCGAGGCAATGCAGAAGCAGCAGCAGGCCACCACGGGCGAAACAGCTTTCTAGATGGACCTCGATGCGGCTTTACAGGTTTTTGGGCTCCAGCTGCTCCCTCGTCGCCGCCGACACCACGTGTCCCTCGTTGGCTTTTCGGTCCTCCGCAAGTGATTGAGCGAATTTGGACCGCTCGCGCAACCAGGGACCATACCAGTATATGAGATACACCGGGATCGTAACCACCAGAGCCAGGCAGGCGAGAATTGTGCTGGCATACTCGACATTGCGTCCCCCGGCATCAATGTTGGTGTACAGCGGTGTCGCGTACATGGCAGCAATGCCGGCCAAAAGGTCCCTGGCAAAACCGTTACCGCCGGCCGCGCTGGCAGAGTATGGCCCGTATGCCGCCAACATGTAGCTGATTGTCGACATGTAGATGCCATAGTTGGCTATGGCGATGAGGCACGAAAACACCATGGGCGCGATCCAGTGGGACTCGGGAGGCCCCATGGACGTCCAGGCAAAACCGAACAACCCGATTGTCTCCAGCGGCGCCAGGAAAAGCAACCACCGCAAGCGGTGCTCGGGAGTCAGCGCATCCGGGCCCTTGCTCTTCAAGATGTGCTGGTCGCGTATGATCCAAGGAACGTAGCTGGCATATGCGATGAAATAACCGATGTTGATCGGGATGAATGCCCACGCCAGCTCCAGGGTGCCAAAGCCCCATTTCTCATATACTGGGTGGAAGCCCTCCTGGAATGTGAAAATGAGAGCATCGGAGAAGCCCGACAGGAGCGAGCAAGACAAGACAATCGGCTCGCGGAGAAACATCTCGAATGGTCGAAGCCAAGTGATTTGCACTTCGTGAAGAGATATGCGTGGTCTCTTCACCTCGTTTGGGCCCCAGATCCCGGCATCTTCACCCGACTTCCGACGCCTTTTTGCCTCCCTGTCCATGAGGATGGTCGATCGACTCTCGGGCATGAAGAAGTGGACGGCCTGGACTGCGACGCCGAAGATGAGCTGAATCCAAAAATTCCACCGCCACGAAAGGTACTTCTGCATCGGTCCGCCAATGACAGGCCCGATCGAAGTCCCCAGGACCGAGGAGAGCACGACAAATGCAACGGCCCAGTCTTGGTCCTCCTGTTGATACAGGTCGGCCACCATGCCGAGCGTAACACTGCCTCCAGCTGAGCTCAGTCCGCCCTAGTTGCTAATCAGCAGAGATTCAGGACCACTTGCATTGGCATTGCTCATAACCTACGAGACCGCGCGCCACAATCACGGAGGCGAAATTGGGGGCCAGAGCTCCCAACACCTGCCAGGCGTTGACCAAAAATAACGAGCTCCTGCGAGAGAATGCAGCGTCTCAGCAAACGCAGTTCCCCCTCTGTTTGGACGTGGAAATTTTGGGGAGAAGGAACGTACTGCAGAATGGGCCACCGGCCAAACTCCTCGCTCCACGGGGCCCAAAGCTCGCATCCAAAGGCGTACAATACCAGAAACACGCATTGCGACACGCGGGCTTTTTGTGGGCTGACGTCGAAATGCTCGCTCAAAAGGCTCATGTTGTTCGGATACACGCTCGTGTTGAAGTTCATCGACACTTGCACCGCGAAGATGGATGAAAGGAGCATCCACTTCTTCCACGTGGGCCATGAGTATCCCAGCACGTCGCCACAGTCGTCCTCGGTGATGATACGTCTTCCATCCTCGGCGAGTCTGGGCTTCGGACGCTTTGGCGCAACCTCGTCATCTTGGCTCACCGAGGCACGGGATTGCTCCTCGTCGTCGCCGGGATCTTTGCGGAACAAGGCCTCTGTACCATTGAGCGGCGCGTCAGAGGCGTCGTTCTTCTTCTCGTCACTCATTTTTCGTCCGGTTTCCAGGTCCGGAGCCTTTGACAAAACCTTGACCTTTCACAAGACATCGCCATCCGGGATATCCGGGGCCCGGATCGCATTTTGTAGTCATCTCCGTCTCTGCCTCTTGTTGAGAGAAGCACGTCACAGCGGAGCTTGCCCTTTGAAGCAGCCGCTATGGGGCCGGCCCGCGAAGATGCGGAACGAGATGCACATATCGATGCTTGCAGGATCTGACATCATAAACAGTGGGTTTTGCGACGATATCTCGGAAACACGCCGGCTGGGATGCAGATAAAGCGCCTGCGCAGGGGGTTACTCGATGCGTACATAAATAACGCATCCCGTCAGCCACAACCGTCTCACCGCCTATCAACTCCCCCTTGCACGTCTTGGCAACGCTATAGTGCGTCATTGGGGTCTCGTTGAACCATGGAGATGCGATAGCTGACGCTCCACTGTCCGGCGTGAAAAGTCTTCTCCCGCCATCTCAGAAGTGTGCTGTTCATGGGTCCGGCAGCATGTCGGCCGGGCAATTTGATGAACAGGGGCGCTAGGATTGACCGTCTCACATTTTTTGGATAGCCGTATGAGATGGGTCGTCGAGGTGGTGGTGGCTACCACGTCGCTCGTCCTCACGACACTGTCCTGTCCGCGGGGGGGTCGATGAGAGATGGATGCAAGGTCCCACGGTCCATTGCAGGTTTGCAAAGAAACGTTGGATCGCGCCTATATCTTAATCTTAGTTTTCCTTTCTTCTTTTTTTGGTCGTTGTGCCGACGCGCGTACACCGACATCGCGTCATGTGACGAGCATGAGGCCAAGCTGAGCGCAGGGGAGGATTTGCACCCATCCCGTCTGCAAGGATCACGAGAGCTGAATATGTAAACTCGAGGGACGTACCTCCGGCCCAGCACGAGCCAATAGCATGACACCCATTTTCGTTCTTTTTTTCCTTTTTTCCTTTTCTTTTTCCTTTCGGCTGCCTGGCATTGTATACTGCCATATATGCATACTATCATACTATACACCCTTGGGTGCAGTATCCGAGCAGCAGCGGGACGCGTCGTTGTGCAGCTTGTTCATTCATTCATGCTGGGCCCCCCGGCGAGCGTCAACTTTGAAGAAATGGTGACGCTGCTCATATGCGACTCGGCATGGCTCGCATCCATGATCGAAAATTATTATTCGATCCCCCGCCCTACCGATATTTCTGCACGTGCGTCTCTCTCTCGCTTTCTCGCAGACACACACACACACACACACACACAATGTCAGCACCAACGGGGGAGATGGCAATCTCTGAAGAAAGCAAGCAGATTGAATCGTGGTGGCCGAAGACGTTGTCACTGCAGAACCAGAATACTTTGAATCAGCACGTTTTACTGATGAACGAGCTCTTTGAGTTCTTCAAGTAGATATCCGTGCGCAGTCGGTGGACGGTGAGGTTCGTGCTTGGAGCCTGGCCAGTATGCGTCCATTTTCCAAGGCAGCCCTGCGTTAAACAAGACATCTGCCCCTACTGGTCTTGACCTGCTGCCCTCCCCTTCCTTCTACGTGCCTGCAACATCCATCTCGTTCCCGATGCATGCTTTTTAATTTCCGTCCCTAGACATTAAGAATAAAGGAAAGAGAAGACTTTAATATGAGATAGATGTTGCGAGATAGAAACGAGCAAGTTCAAGCACCGTGGTATCGCCCCAGTCCTGCAGCCACCGTCGCTAGAAATCAAACTGCCATCATGGTCGTGTGTCTCGTCTACTAGTGCTCCGCGCATCTGTGCTCCATTTGTGTCAGAAATTCCAGGGGCCTCACGGAAATAGTAATGATCATAACGTTGAACCGAATGCGGTGTTGCCAAAGAGCTCAGGCTCGAAAAATGAGACTTATCACGAAGCCACCGGCCTCCGTCCGGACCGGGTGCCGGCAATCCTTGAGCGTTGTGTAGTCCTACATCTCCCGAATCCCTCATTGATTGTTGGCAAACTGGCCCCAGTCGCCCCAATTGAGTGGCAAGCCAATGTCCAGGTTGGCTTCTAGAGCATCTTCCACGGCATCCAAGTTGAAGCTGGGGTCAATGTGGCCAAAGACGTCCTGTCCCGAGATGGCGTCGATGAGCGAAAAGTCAACCGCGCCGTCCATGCCGGCGGCAGTGTTAATGCCTCCAAAGCTCCCGGCGAGTCCGTCACTCTGCTGCTGCGCATGGGCAGCTTGAGAGGGTGTCGCCGTCGAGGCGTCGGCTTGCGTGGGACTCACGTCCCTGATCGTCAGGGTCGTCGCCGCCCTCTCCATTTCCCTCAAAACACGCTCGCCTAGACTGGCAACGACATCGGCACTCCAGGAAAAATCGCCGTACTGCCGTAGAAGTCCGCAATTGCGTCGGAATGCGCTCATTGCCCGAGCGCGGAACATTGGAAGCCTACTATGGCGCATCTTTCGGTATTCTACACTCAGTGCGAGGGATACGGCATAGGGAATGAACGGCATCGGGCTCAGGTGATCGCGGGTCATGGCACAAGCTATGCGCTCTGCAGCCAAGGATCGGCGGGCGTTCGCGGACGGTGGCGGCAGCGTAGACGCAGCCGACACGGTGCCGGGACGCGGCATCCTGCATGAGAGAATGATGACGGCGTGATAAAAGGCCTCGATCGTGGCTGGACTCATCGTCAGGAACGGCACGACAGCGGCCACCGGAAGACAGAGAAGAATACAGAAACTTTGCACTGACCTATCAAGGAGGAAGGGACTTTGAGCGCACCAGCATCGACAATCATTGCCTCGAGCACCGGCAAGTCGATATAGGCAAATTTTGTCGTGCCAGATGCCTCGGCGCTCGGGCCGGGTCGGTACAAGTCAATGACCTGGTCCAGCCATTGCACCACGGACAAAAACAGGCGGAAGCATGGCGGTCGTTTCCTGATGCACGCCTCCAGGTCGGCGCCGATGTCACGCTCATGAATAAGACAGGGTCGTCCGTACTCGGCGGCGTTGATGCGATCCAAGGCCCACACGCAGCAGAATAGGTTCTCGAGGTCATCACAGTTTGGTGCGTCGTAGCGCAACAAGTGCAGCCCCAGTGTCTGAATGTGATGAATTGCGCGGCCGCCCAGCTGAGCTGGCAAATCTGCCTCCTCTGCGCACGTAGGTTGGGTGTACAAGGATAGCATGATCAAGGCTTGAATGTGAAGGACTCGATCTGTGATGAGACTCGTCTCCAGAATAGCCCGAATGGACGATGACAGAGAATGAGAAAAGTCTTGAGGCGACAGCAATCCAGGGCCGCGATTCTGCAGACGGAAATGCTCGGTGAGCTCCGGATCCGCGGCTGCGGCAAGGCAGATGAGCTGGTGGAGAAGCACATCACAAGGGTGATCCGTGTTGGAGTCCAGGTCTGAGATGGGGATGACGGGAAAGATGGCATGAACCTTTTTAATGTAGCAATGCTTGAGCCGCGCGAGGTCCTCCGGGGGCGGCAGGCAGGAGAGACAATGCTCGCGAACAAAGGGCAACAGAAAGCGGTCCATCAAGGGTGGCGGCCGGGACGTGATAAACTGTGACGACTGTCCTGTACTACCAAAAGCGCCAGACGAGAGCCAGATGCCGACATCTCCCTTTTGTGACGAGGCCCTGGCCGAGGTGGAAGCTGTTGCCTCGAGGAACATTCCTTCAGGGTTCAGATCTCCAACGAAACGCGATGACTGGTGCTTGGGGGCGTTGCTCTGCGGTGAATTGCTGGCTGCGACGTGTGGCTGGTCACGGTAGGAAGAGTCCGTGAGGGCGGCGGTATGCCTGACGTTGTTCTCATGCGCCTGCGCCATTGGCCTCGCAAGCGGCGTGGAGCCGACAGACATGGTCGACGAGCTTCGTCAGAAAGTCAGCACAGGCAGTCGTCAAAGGCACGACATGAGAAGACGTACAAGTCTTGTGAGGGCGGCGAGGGGCCGGGAGCTTTGGCGTGATCCAAGGCAGGGTCCTCCTGAGCATCCTGCGCGTGGATACATCGTCGCTTTCAACACAAGGCTCGTCAGCGGCCAGATCTTGCCAGATTGGAGGCGGAAAGAAGGCAAAGCCTCACCTTTTTGCGCCGGCATGCTGCACATGCTTGCTGGACTTGCTTGCGCTTCACGGGCAATCCTCCTCGCTTTGGGTCTGACGCTACGAACTTGACTTTTCGCGCCGGAACCGCCGCAGCTACGTGGTTGGCTTCGGGCGGCGCTGCCGACATGGCTACATCTCTCGTGCCTTTGTTTATGTCTTCTCCTCTCAGAGCCCTGCCTTCTGGACTACCTTTCCCATTGCGGTCCACGGAATTGGGGGACGAAGAGGAAAAATCAAATATGGCCTGCTGAGAATAATGCTGGAATTGAGAACGGGCAAGGCAAGGTCATGGGGCAGTCTCAGGCTGTCAGATTTGGCGCAGATGTGTGACGGTTCTCCGTGGCCTGGACGCCTCGATATCTAGCACGAAGTTTTTTCTTGAGACTCATCGTCTTGCCTGACTCTTCAAAAGAATCGGGGCCACGAGAGATACTCGGGAGGCAGGCAACACGACGTCGTTTTAGTCCTATTTCGGCCAGATGCCCCGCACACCGTGTGGCTGACGGTTGCACACCCGTCGAATGCAGAGCGCTATTCGAGGTGTTTGCTAGACGCCGAGCAAGCAGGTGGTGAGATATCATGAGGGTAAAGTAAAGCTTTGCCTGCGTACGCCACCTACCACTCCTGCTTCGATCATTGAAGCTAGTATCTGGACTCGGACGCCGGACGAACGTCCTCGGACCCAGCCGCCCTAGATTGATAGATTGACTGAGTTTGACTGCGACCGCGTGTAGGAAAGCGGCATGACGATGTCGGACATTTGCTGTCAAAACTTAAAATGTCGCGCCGCGAAGACGTGAGGGCCCCGGGGGAAGGCTGGCTGCGGGCTCGTATGCACCCGTGCAGAACCGTTCAGTCTAGCGCCTAGGGGCATCGAGCGACAGCCGCGCTGTGCAGCTGTCGTGAAGCTGGCAGCCGGTCCTCGCACTGCGCGGTTCGGGTTGTCGATAGAGTTGGAAAGAGCTGTCCAACTGAAGTGAGGCTAGATCCGACGTGGCTGTTCGCGCGCTGTCCACACGGCGGATTTCGCGCCGATGCTACCCAAAAGCCGTGCACGCGACTTTTCTACCACCTTGCACTTCATCTGGGGGCGTGATGCTCTTCTCTGATCTCTCATGTTGTCCTCTCAATTGCCACGAATTGAGTCAGATCGGGGCCGTGACTCCTTCCCCCCGCGGCTAATCGTGATGCAGCTTTACAGGCGTGTCGCGTCCATTCTCCCTTCGCAAAATGTCCACGACTTTCACATCTTCTGGCGGCACGTTTCGTCACAGTCATCTCTTGCCATACCGCGTGATCACACCTTTCGTCTTCTCTGAGTGACGCCACTCTGTCAGCTCTACGATGGTCGAGTTGAGAAGATGCGATATGGTCAGATTGCATTCTTGCGGTGTATCGCGGCGCCGCCTCGAATGGTGCGACATCACCTGACCTACTCGGCCGGCACACAGTGGAAGACGCGGTGACGGGCAGACATGCGTTTCGCAAATATTGCATCACAGAACCCGGTGCTGCAGAAAGAATTCTCATCCGATAGGTCTGTGACAGGGACCGAGACAAGACAGCTTGCTTCTCTCTGCCGGAGTCGCGGCGACGCGCAGGAATGAATGGCAAGACTCGCTTGCCTATTTCTGGAGCCCAATTCTTTCTCGAACCGAGCCCGACGTGAGGTATTTGGGTCCATGTCTTAGATGATGCTGGCGTGGGACCCCAACGGGTGCTGTGTAGCAAGGGAGAGAGACAAGACGAGACAACCCGACATGGCGGGCCATTGATGCGACATGCCCGCTTGCCAGACGCGTACACAACTTGGGTGAGGAAGAATCGGTCAGTGCTGCTTCTGTCGTCATGGCGTGCATCCTGCGGCTTGCATTGCATGCCTCTCCCACGGTGGCTACGTCAGACCGGAGTGATGGAAGCTGTCCACAGCATGAATAAAAAGATGACGCTGCACCCGAATCATCTCGCCGCTCACAGAACCGGAAGTTTGCTTTAATCGTCAAAAAGGAACAATCCATACACGAAGGAAAAGAAAAGAATCCAGATCAAGTACCACACTTCAACACAAATTCTATCTGCCTTACCAGTCTCAGCAGCTTAACAATGACCAACCAAATGCTCAATACACTCGCTGTCCTGATGCTCGTTGGGCATGCTCGTGCACAGATGCAGACCAAGGCCACCGATCCCATCAACAACGTTCGCATACCGACGATTACCTTGCCCGACCCGGCCTCAATATCAGCAGTCACGGCGAATCCCGCCCACCACCACCATCACAACCACACGGTGACATCAGAACCCAAGACCACAACGTTTACAGCTCCGCCATGGTCATCTGGTCCTGAACGCAATGCAGCACGCCGCCCCTCGCAGCCGGGAATGAAGAAGCTCACGCTGTTTGTAAGCCTTGCTACGTACGGGCTCATATTGCTGTGAAGGAACAGAAGGGGAGAGCGCTTGGGGGAAACGGAAGAAATAATCAGAAGCCGGGTTTCTGTCGGTCTCGCGGAGCACAAGTGCATCCAGGGATCAGGCAAATGGGGTTCCCTCGCAGGGCGAGATGTTATGGGAGAGAAAAACTAATGAGGGGCCCGATCACAGTCATTTACGCGGTCATTTGTCGATATAGCACTCGTTGAGTCGCCAGCAGCGGCGTCGCTGGGTGTTTCTTTTTGTCGTTGCTTGATGGTCATTGAGGTATGTAGACCTGGCTCAGAATAGGCAAATACCTTGATCCTTTATGGATCTTTGCACAATCGATGAAACTGTTTTTATGAAGACTTTTTTTCTCTCTTTGCGGCACTAGTTTGACTAGCTAGGATCGCAAGAACTCTGCCTGAACATACCCGTTCTTCGGTCCTTGGGGGACTGCGACTGGCGCGTTGCAGCGTGTCGAGTGGGCTCCGAGGCCGAGATTTCTTGAGAATTCTTGTGTCACGCGACAGGGTGAGGATATTTCAAGGAGGGCTCGAAACGGTCTTGCAAGAGCTGGGCTTCGATCTTTCAGTGTGCGGTTTGCCAAGCCGCTTTGAACTCGACTTGACTGCCCCGTATTTCGTAGCTCTCGACCTTTTTTTTTGTTCCTTCCCGGTGGCTTGTTCAAGGTGTATGGCCAGAGTACCAGAGCGGTCCTTTCGCCGGTTTGTCGAAGCCATGATCCGCCACACGGTGCTTGACATAATGAACGGATGTAATCGATTCCCTTACCCCTGATGATGAAGGGAATGTTGGCTGCAAATTTGGGAGGAGGGCCGGTGCTGCCACTCGTCTCTGTGAGATTGGTGACTGGTGCGCCGGCATTGGCACCTCCAGGCATGGCATTTTCCTTGACGTCTTTGGGAGGAAAACAACGATATCGAGATCTTTGCGAGCATGCATCGTTTATTGTCGGGCCCTCGCAGGAGCCGTCTTGGCCGTGCAGCGGCAATCAGCCCACCAGACGCGGTGAGAGCTGAAGGTGCTTCAGGCCAAGGGCACGTCTTCTTCAGCTCGAATCAGCATGGAGCCAGATATGCCATTTGATGAAAAAACGACAAGGGGCAAGGCCTGAAATCCGAGCAAGGGCACCTAAAAAGAAAAGGGAGAAACGTAAACTTCTCTCTCTTGGCGTTGGTCCCTCGTGTCCTGGTGACCACAGTACGAGTAGTGCTCGTTTGTGTCTGAGTCCAACTCCAGCAAGGCATCGACATTTGCCCTGTTGGTAGACGCATGTGGAGGACTGTTGTGTGGTCATGTGTGCGTGTGCGTGTGCGTGTGCGTGTGTGTGTGTGTGTGTGTGTGTGATCACAGAGTATATCTGAATCGGGGCGAGTCGTCTCCCAGCTCAGCGAGTTGACGCTCGTCTAGGGCGCGGTGCCTGTCGCGCACGAAGCCGTTCTCACGGCGGTGATTTTCGCGCCAATACCAGAACCACAGGAAGCCAAAGATGGCTGTGGCCAGGCCCACCATGCCCAGGCAAAGGGCGTGGCCGCGGACGTAGCGCGGCTGATCGGCCTTGGGACTAATTCATGATTGGGAAAGGGGTCAGCAAACTGGGAACTTTTCATCGACGCCATCAGACGCAGCGCCCGTGGCAGGCTGCTTTTGTGAGGTCCCTGACGGGGGCGGAAGGGGAAACATGTACGCATTTCACATTTGTCAAAAAGGACTTACTAGATAAATGCCGATAGGATGCCCGCGGCATTTCCAAAAGTGAGCTGCGTGCCGCTAGCGACGGCTTTTTTGCCATAGCGAGGCGTGTTGTTTGACAGCTTGTTTTTTCCCGTGTCAGTCTTTGCCAAAGGGGAAGACAATAAGGCAAATAAGAAGAAGGGAGGAGCAAAAGGTAATGGGCGATATCGGGAAATTTTGACACCATAAGGAAAGATTCCGGTTCCTGAAGGGGATGGGGGAAAGGGGCACATACCCATGCAAGTGGCAATCCAACGACGGTGTACAGGCCGCCGACGACGAGGAAGCACGCAAAGTAGTGCGCCGACGTGGACACATCTGCGAGCAGCACGGCATAGCCCGCCACGCTGATTGTGCCGAAAATGACGCAGAACAAGCCACGCATCTGCAGACGGTCAGACAGGTACGCCGTGGCCATGTAAATGGCCGCACCGAGAAAGTAGCACGGTATGGTGAGCAACTGGACTTGGGCCGTGGTCCAGCTTCCGAGGGACTGGATGATGGTGGGCAAGAATGTCGAAAAGCCTGAGCATGATGCGTCAGTCAAGAACCGGCGTGGAGTTATTAGGGCATCACGGGAGGGGCGTACGGCTGAAAGGACGAAAAGCCCAATGAGACGAGAGGGTCAGGTTCGAAAGAGAAAAACCTGAAAGTCAGGAAACGAGGCGAGGAGAGGGAGGGGGAGAAAGGAAAAAGGAGATTAAACCCTGCTCAAAAGGGGCGAGAGGACATTGCAGAGGCAAGAACAAGGGGAGGATAAGCAGAGAGGAGATTGAAAAGGGGAGCGGAGAGCAGCGTACCGAACAGCATGGTATCAATCGCAAACTGAGCGACATAAAACGCCCACATCTTCCAATCCGTCACGGCGCGCTTGACATCCTTTCTGCTGAGCCTGTCGCTCGACGCCGTGTTTCCATAGGCGCGCCTCCTGCGCAGCTCCATGAGAGCTTTTTCCTGGTCGGTGAGGAACCAGGCGGTCGGCGCATCGTTGGGCAGCGCAAAGTACGTCAACACGCCCAGCAGCACGCTCGGAATGCCCTCGAGGATGAAGATCCAGCGCCACCCGCTCAGACCCGCGACGCCATCCATCTGGCCGATGGCGTAGGCGAGCAGTCCGCCGAGGGCGCCGGCGATGGCGGCGCTCACAAACAGGTAGCCGACGCGGAGGGCGAGCTCGTGCTTGGTGTAGAAAAAGGTCAGGTAGAGGTTGAAGCCGGGGAAGAGGCCGGCCTCGACGAGGCCCAGGATCACGCGGCAGGCGAGCAGGCTGGCGAACGAGTCGACGAGGCCCATCAAGGTGGCAACGAGGCCCCACGACACGGTGATGGCGGCGATGAGGCGGCGCGGCGTGACGAGCTTGAGCACCAGGTTGAAGGGCACGCCGAGCATGTAGGACAGGTAGAAGAGGGCGATGACGAGCTGGAACTGCGACGAGCTGAGGTGGAGGTCTGCTTCGAGCTTGTACAGACGGGCGTTGCCGACGTTGACGCTGTCATGAGTGTAAGCATGTTTTGGCGGTCTTCCCTTTCTTGTCTTGATTGTGTATCCTCGGGCAAATTTTCCCAATCTTCCCTTGTTCTCCGACTCCCGCATGATGTATGTAGTTACAGTGCCAAGCTTGATCTACACTTGCCAATCCGTGAAAGTCATGTGCAAAATGGCAGAGCATTCCAGGAGAACAAGACGTTGGAGATGAGGAGGGCTCACATACCCGTGGCGCTCATGAACAAAAGATGAGAGGATCCAGGAGAACAAAAACGGCGAACATGAGGGCGGCCAAGCAAAAGAAAAGACTGACGCACACATAGAGATGGTGAAGGAGATGAACATACCGGTCGATGAAGCTAAACAAGTACAAGCTCATAATCAACGGAATCAGATGCCAGTCCAGCTTCCTGACCAATTTGGCCTCGTCGATCCCCTCGCTCGCAGCCAGCAAGTCGGCCATGCCGGCGTCCATGCTTGTGCTGCTTGTTCGTAGGGGTTCAGGCTGGCCATCCGCCGTCACGAGCTCCGACTTTTCCCTGTATTCGGTACCCATCTCTGCGGACGGTTGGCGTGGACAATGTATGAACGATGCAGCCGATCTTTTATCTTGACCCTCTCTGTTTTTTTTTACCTTCTTTAACTTTACGTCTTCCCTTGTCTTTTATCTCTTCTTCCTTCCTCGTTCTGGTTTGCTCCTCTTCCTCAATCTCGAAGACGAGGGCGATACGGTGAAGAGTAAGTCGAGGGAAATGGGAAACAAAGGAGCCCAAGGTTCTATGATTTTATATTCACTTTTCCCCCCGTCAACTCCTCGGGGGAAAGGCTGAGGGGGCTGGGGGAAAGGTCCAGGGCGACAGCAGTACTATAACAAAAACAATGCGGGCCCGTATTCGGGTGGAAGAAAGTGACGAGTCGTGTGTCCGCTTTCCCCAAGTACAGCAAAGCTTCCGTCTATCGTCTCTTTTTTAGCGCATGGTTTTTTTGGTGAGCACAAAGAGTTATATTGCATAGTACCTACGTAGTCGTCACAGGAGTCCACCCTGCGAGGGACAATATGTACAGCACAGCGCAGCAGCAGCTAGCTTCTGTCGTACAGATGAGTTATTGGTGATGGGTCCAGAGTAAGCCGCATTAGCCCTGTACTTTCTGCGCTTTGCCGGCTGTTGAGGGTCTGGCGTGGGCTTGGCTTGGCTTGGCTTTTAGCGTAGTAGCTTTTTTTTTTTTTTTTTTTTTACCTTGGAGGGGACGGCACGATGCGCTCCACCACTACCGTTGCGACGACGACGATCGAAATCACAAGAAGAAAAAAATTCAAGGGTTGCTTCCCATGCACCACGACCAACAGCCCGTCTCGATGCGCCAGAAGAAGGAGGAGAAGGGGGAAAAGGAAAAAAAGAAGATAGAAAGCAAGAGTGGTGGTTTCTGCGATGCAGAGTGCGGGTGCGAGCACGCCGCCCAGCCAGCCAGCCAGCCAGCCAGACGTGTGGCATGCACGGCATGTAAAATGCAGAGGGGAAAGAAAAAAACCTTGACGGTCCACACTTTAAACTCTCTTGTCGTCATTGCGCCGTTTAGTAGTGGCGCGATAGCACGAGACACACTCATCACATATATAGCACGGCGCGTATGACACGACCGGGAGTCTGCGTGGGTGGCCCCTCCCCCACTCGGCTGGCCGATGGCGAGTTCTTGTTCCCCCCTCTTCCCCCTTGCCCATGCGGCGCGAATGCCGACAAGGAATGAGAAAGGAAAAAAAAACCCCCGAAAAAAGAGAAGAAATATGATGAGAAGAGTCAATTGGGAGGCGAGCTTCACGGAGCACGACGATGCAGGATAGAGGGAACCCTTTGTGCGGAGCACGTAATGCAAAACTGCCAACGTTGTGCGGATAGCCAGATGAGAGAAAAATCCCAACTACTTAACACGGAAATGAGACGATTTCGGGCAATAAGTATAAAGAGCGAAAACGAGTCACGTTCCCTTGGGCAAGTATCAATTTCAGTGACCAAGTGTGAAGAGCGAAAATGTATCCTGTTCGTTTAAACAAGTGTGGATATCCGTCACTTTTAAGGGTTCCTATGAAAAAAATATGAAAGATGAAAATGCGTCACGTTCGGTGACCACACGTATGCACACCTGTTGCTATGGCAGTTTCAATCAACAAATGTCAAAAACGAAAATGTTCCTTATTCGATTCAACAGGTATATACGTTGTGACAATCCTCTGAAGATCAGATCGATACGATAACGGATCTCGACACGGTAGAAATAACTGGTTTTGTCCACACTCACACATCGCACCAATATGCACAAATCATAGCAAGACCCAAACAAAAAAAAACGCATTCCAAGAGGTGATTGCCCCAGACAGGACGACAACCCCCCGCTATGACCATACAAAGGAAATGGAAGTCAAGGATCAAGCCTGGTCAGTCGGGTGTGCCATGACCATACCAACCAACTGGAAAGAAAAGTATCAGGCATGGATGTGTAATACGTGGCATCGTCCATTTCGCGCCTTCAACACACAGGACGCCGTCGTTAACCCGCCAGAACCGGGCCTCGCAACCGTCGCTCCCAGACGTTCCCCTCTAGGAGAGCGACGACGATACCATCCTTGGCCAAGACATCACAGATATATAATGTCCATTAGATTACCAAGACAGGCTGCTTCCTCTCTCGTCAAAATAATCATTTGCTTTTCAGAATCAAAATCTCCCCGTCGTGCTGAACATGCAGGAAACTAAGTCGAAGGTACGTCTCAGCCGGTTTGGCGCTCTGTAGCCTTTCCCGGCTCCATCGAGGCTGAAGACGGCTGCTTCTCGATGCGAGCCGTCGTCGCCCTCAGCCAGCGCTCGGCTTGCACTTCCTGTTGGTCCTGTACCAGCAAAGTGCGTCTCGGCTAGGGCATTTCGTATACCGGACCACTCTGATGGCCCATTGCGGGCCGGCTGTCGATTTCGTGTGCATTGTCGCTGTGCCATTTGGCAGCTGCCGGATTGTCGGTGGCCATCTCGGCGGCGCCGGCATTGTGCCACTTCGCCGCTGCGCCTTCGTTGCCCAGCTCAGCCGTCTGAGGTCGCGTATTCGAGTAAGGACTGACCGGACTGACAGAAGTCGCGCCGCCTTCGGGGGTCGGATGTCGTGGTAGTTGATCTTCGGGGCTTAATGTGCTGGGCTTCGTATTCGTCGTCGTGCTGCGCGTGGGAGCATGGCCGGCGCCGTACGGTTCAGGTTTGGCATAGCCAGCACGACCGTCTCCCATGGCGGTTCCACGGTACCCTTCGGGCTGGACATTGGGCACCACCGGACTGCGACGAGGAGCTGTGCCCGGTGTGGCCGTCAATGCCTCCGACATGGGACGGGAATTGCGCGAGCCGCCGGCCACGAATCCTACCGGTACCTCGGAAGAGGGCCCAAGCAGATCATCATGGTTGGGCTTGGGGCCGCGGCGGCGTCTCAAGCAGAACCAGAGGACGATGGCGATGAGGGCAAGACCAGCGAGGCCGACACCGATGCCGATGCCGGCCTTGGCGCCGCCTGACAGGCCTCCGTCGCTACTGCTGCCGCCGCCGCCGCCACCACCACCACCACCGCCGCCGCTGCTGTCTCCCGGAGTTCCAGAGGCAGTCTCAACGGCCCCGTTAGATACCTGTGTCTGCCTCACAGTGATGACGCTGGTGGTCGTGATGGTTGACTTGGCATTGGCCTGTTCTGTCTCGGTCAGGATGGAAACTGTGCGAGCAACGGCCGTGGTTGTGGTCCGGACGGTCTGGATTACAGTCGACAGTACGGTACTGGCTCCGGCAGTTCTGCCGACAGTCACCAGGACGGTGTTGGTGATGATGGCCCGCTTCTCGTAGTTGCGAGCTCGCTTGAGTCCGCTGAGCTCAGCCCACCACGCACCGGCTTCCGCACTCGGGGTCGGCTGAGCCCCGACTTGCACCGGGCTACGGCCAATGACGTGAAATTCGCTACTGAGATCGCGCTTGGCGTTTATGGTCTGCGTCACGGTTGAAAAGATGACCTTGGTGGCCACGTCGGCATCTCGGCTCGTAACGGTGGTGGTGGAGAAATCCGTTGTTGTTTGAGTGATTGTGACGATGACGTTGGTCTGAACCGTCGTGACCTGAGTGACAGCGCTGCCGCCGCCGCCGCCATTTGTCACGGTCTGGGTGACGAAGACGGTGGTGTCGCCGCCCGCTGCGGGAGAAGTGACGACCGGAGTCGACACGCTGGAGGCGCCACCGGTAGCGCTGCTGCCGCCGCCGCCGCCGCCGCCGGCACTGCTGTCAGACGATGGGGTCCGCGATGCGGGCGCCGTGTTGGAGGCTGCCTGACGAACGTCGAGGCGATTTGCCTCGGCTCCCAGGGCGACGCCCAGGAGCATTCCCCAGCAAGGACGCATGTCGAGATGCCGACTCTAGTGTCAGCCGCCCTCGTGACGCCGTTTCCTCCGCGAACGTGGTTCAGGGTGCTGGACCCTTGTGGTTGTGAATCAGGACCAGCAGTCCGTCCGTGTCTCAGAGGCCGGCTAGCTCGAATGCGACGAGACCAAAATATCCAAGACTCGTTTTTTCCGTGCCAACTCAGGAAGAGAAGAGCGTCGACCGGATAGTTTTGGCGATCGCGATTATTCGTGGTCGAAGTGACAGCCGTCGGGGTAAGAGTCAAAGCGGTGTTTGTTGTTATGATGGAGTAAATCTTGCCACCAGCCTGATTGGTTAGGGGGCCACAAAATCACACCAGTTGCCACGACAAGAATCGAGAGATGAAGGGGGACGGAACAGCGATAAGAAGAAGACGAATGTAAAGAGAGATCCAAGCAAAGGGACAGAAGAAAAAGCGAAGACAAGTAGCGACGTAGTGTAGCGTGCCTTATTGCGGGAGTGACAGCGATGAAAGGCGCTGAACGAGAGGACGGCGTTGGTGGTGGTGTCGGTGTGTCGGAATCAAAGTGATTTAGAGGAAACCCAGACAGAAAGAAAAAGAAAGAAAGAGCCTAGCGAGTGTCAGGAAGCGCTGTCGATGATGAAAGAGAAAGAAACGGCGAAAAGCCACCGAACAAAGCAGACAGATCCTCCCCGATAAATCATCCGCCGGATCTTTCTCTCATTCAGGATGGGGGGGAAAGGGGGACCAAAACGACCGAGAACCAGAGAGGCGGCCCTAGCAACAACAAAGGTACATACTAGGTCTACAAAGGACAGCCCTGGGTCCTGGTATTTTTTATTCCCTTCAGCCCATCTGTTTCTTCCTTTCCACACAGCACGGCTCGGTACTGACCTGCACAGCCCGGGTCATTTGATGTAGCGGCGTGATTTGTGGCGCTAATTTCCACTGGCGGACCTCGCGCTCCGTGTGGAAGCTGGCTGAGCAGGTGCCGACCCCCACGGTAGCCGGTACCGTAAAGTAAAGTATGCATGTATTCCGTTGGAAAAGTCCTTTTTTTTTTCTTTTCTCT
>JAPFUF010000765.1:0-11094 GCA_030780645.1 Aschersonia sp. MBC 508
TGCGCTCGTGACTCTGGGGCTCGTGGTGTTATAGGACCCTTGGTTGCGGAACGAAGGTCAAGGACTGGTGAAGGGGGAGACTATGCACGATTTCAAGCGCGTTCAATGCAGGTGACCGGGAAGCCGAGCCATGTTTCTTACAGCTGAAGGCTCAAGGCCCAAGGGAACTATCCGGCGGACGAGGGCCCTTCTATGAGTCTCCGTGAGGAACTGTGCTTTCAAAGACTGACGCCGCCGTGCGTGCCCATGGTCAGGACACAGGCCGTGGCCATTTGATGTCTGCTAAGCCGTTTTGTGTAGTGTCCACCACCACAAAGCATCCTTGCTGCAACTTCTGATCTCGGGTTGGATCAGCTTCGGCTTCATTCCTCTGGCTACCTACGTACTCAGAGAGTGACAACCAGCTTCTCACCACTGACCCCGTTCCTCATTAGATCAAGGCCGTCCCTCAAGCCTTGCAGTTGCGCACCCACCACCCGAACCGGCAGAGGCACCTTGAATCTGCCCTCCTCCAGCAAGCTCTGCAACCCGGCCATGATATTTTCGCCACCTGGAATCTTGCCAAAGTCGCGACTTCGAAACAGGACCGAGTCGACCCCTTCCGGGGCCCTGATCTCCTCATCCCCTGTCCATACCTGCGCATATCGTCTCATCCCGTCCGGGGCCAGAGCCTGGAAAATCCCCTGCTGGCTTGCCCCCGCGCCAACCGTGTCAATAATTGCCTCGACGCCTCCTTCTTGATCCTCATCGTCGTCATCGCTGCGGAAAGCCCTGATGTCTGCGACGAGAGACGGGGAGCTGCGGTCGAAGGCTGCGTGCGCACCGAGATGCTGCGTGACGTGCGCATGATGTTTTGGCGACGCGGTCGTCAGGACCTTGCATCGCGGCAGTGCGACGCGCAGCAGCTGGATGGTCGCCGCGCCCAGGGCAGAGCTGCCGCCCAGGACGAGCACCGAGGACGGCTGCGAGCCCTCCGCCGGACCGTCCCTGACAAACGGCAGGCGAGTGCCGAGTCCAATACCCAAGCCCATCACGGCTGTAAAGTAGCACACTCTGTCTTCGTCGTTTAGCAATTTGCACCGAGGCATGAAATGTTGTTAGGGGGGGAGAAGAAGGGAATGGAAGGGGGGGAACGGACCCGACGCTGGCAGCTTCTTCAAAGGACAAGTTGCCCTTTTTTGCAACCTTGCTCTGATCTACGATTGCGTATCTTTGGTATGAGCCACCGCGGTCTCCGGCGGCGAAGAGGGCCAGCACGTTGTCGCCGACTTGGAAGCCGGTGACGTGCGATCCGACCGCTTCGATGGTGCCGGCGCCGTCGAGGCCAGCCACGAGCGGATAGGACATGCCTCTGTGGCCGTGGTCAATCATCTTGCAGTCTGCCGGATTTACGGCGACGGCTTTGACGCAAACGAGGACATCGGTGGGCGACAAGTCGGCCGGGACGGGACACTGCGCGGCTTCGAGGGGCGCACCCTGGGCTTTGACAATGTACTTGGTGTTCGACATGGCTTGCATCACTGATTTTCTCACACTCGTGCATGTAAACTCGACTCCTGTCTGTCTCAATTCACGATTATTTGCGGTTGATGCGCCCACGCCGTGCCGCTTTGCATGGAGAGAGCCGTCATCATCGTGCCCTGATGCTCGCTCTTGCCGGAGTTTAGTGCGGACTTATCGCGTCACGACTACAAGCCTAGCCGGAATTGAAGCAACAAGCGGTGCGAGATGAATCCCTCGCGACCTGCCTCTTGGCATGCTTTCTTTTTTTGTTTTTTGGGATACTGCAGGGCTCAGAAGAGCGCCCGCGTGATAGTCAGCTGTCGGCATTCGGGACTTGTTTGCTCAACAAGCCTGGGAACCCGCGCCTCCCACATCCTTCCACGCACAATGGAGCGCATTTTTGGGAATGACCCCAGGACAATAGGCATAGAGCCAAAGTGCAGCGCAGAATGAGCCCCGTTCGTGCTGACCAAAGACCTTCTCGGGGAGCCGCAACAGCAAACATGACAGGGGAACAAATCTCGATTCCCCTCATGGCTGTCTGTCCAAGTTTAGTTATTGTACAAAGTTGTTTGCTCCGACGTGCATTCGACTGCATGATGCCGGACCAGAGCCGGGTTTGATGCCTACCCTGAATCACTTCTTTTCCTAGCCAGGGTTTTCGCGGCTTTTCCCTTTTCTGAGTCGAATAGCTCGTTCTAGAACAAACCGTTTTTGCCACGCGTCTGCAATCTACTACTACTACTAGGGCAGGCAATCAACTTGTGGGAGCTAAGAGCAACTAACGCGCAAACAACTCCAGCAAACCCACAGTCCGTCTACAACAGTATGACGGCAGAAATCCGAAAAGGAAGTGGAGGTGGAAGTTTCTAAAATGAAACGGGACTAGGTGTGCTGTCCGGGTGCAGAGCATAAGAGACTCGCGTGCAATACAAAATGCAATACGCAGCAAGCATGTGTGGCAAGACGATGCAGAAGCAAAGGGCAAGATGTGCACTCGGTTGCCTCAAGTTGCCCCATGCACGCTGCTGCATGCGACGCAGCGACGGGTCGTCATTGGACAGCGTAGTGGCGGTTCGAAAACGTCACTTTCATTGTAGGTGCTCTCGAGTGCTTTGTCCCTACAGATCGATCCAAACAGCATCAAAACGGATTCGCAAAGTGGTGGCGACAAGGCTCGTTTGGATGAAGCAGCGTTCATATATGAGCTCTGATAAGGCTGCGCGGTCATATATTGACTGTAGGAGGAGGCAGCGGGGCAGAAGTTTGGGCCGCTTCAATCCAACACCAAAAACGTCTTATGCATGCGGAACGACGGCAACATGTGATTGCCGGACGCATATTGAGGGGTTCTTTCGGCTGGCTCCTGTGTGTATGCATGTGCACCTTCATCGATCATCAACCGATGTGCAAGAGGAAGAAGAACCAGAGCAGATCAGTGGCGATGACTGGTCGCGGTCCTGCTTCTGTTAGAGTGTCGTTTGAGCAACGAGTCTGTGGAGGTACCACAATGATGACTGCACGGGATAGTTATGCACTTTACGCTTCCGGGTAGGGATCGCACCACCACGAGAGGGAGAGGAGCATATCGCAGAGTCGCATCGGAGGAAAGCTACATCCAACTTCCTTTCAAGAACTGCCAAGACGTGACGAAAGCCATTCTTCAATCCTCGATTTCAACTTGGCAAGCACGCGCGAATCAGCAAACATGAATACACCCAGTGCGCATGATCAACCCAAGGGAGGGGTGGTCGCTGCACCGTAGGCCAGATTTAGTTGTTGCAAGTATAGTCACCGCCACGACACGTCATATGCGTGCTCCTGATGCGTCACCGGCAGCCTTGCTGGCTGGAGCAGGCGAAATGAGTAGGACTCTCTCAATTCAAACCCTACCAGCGAAATGCCTGTCAGCCTGCGTCGGACAGTGTACGTACTGAGATCGACCACGCCGTGGGTTTCTGGGTAGTGAGCGAAATTCTTTGTTCGTCACAGTGGTGGATGTGTAGTCCCCCATAGACAGTACATTGTCAATTGGAAACCAAGTTTATTGCAGGAGAGCCCGTCAATCAAGTAGGAGTCAGGGAGACCAAGCTCTGGATGAGCAATGATCCACAACATGGGCTGATTGTGACGTGAAAACTGGCTCCTCAAGTTTCGCGACGATGGAAATCAACCGAATCACTTAACCTGTCCACCCGTTCATTTCATCCCAATGCAAACCCAGCTGCCCTTTTCAGATGAGTAACTTCTTGACCAAACTATTTTTGGGCGTTGACTGTTCATGGCCCTGAAGGTCCTGGAGGCTCTGGAGGGAGCCTTGAGACATCCCTTGGAGCCGAGCGGCCGACATGCGGGATGCTTGCTGCGGCATCGTCGGAGGGGTCATGTTAGTAGTACTAGAGGTGCCGCGTCGTCACTTAATATTGCGAGTGTTGGGAGCAGGACTAATGGATTTGGTACGGTCAGACACAACTCCGGCAATGGTTGCGCCATGAATTGTCGGGCATGCAATCATCGCCGGCATTTTTATGGGCATATCTCGAGATTGTCCCCCCGCTCGTGGTAATTCATGGGTGTGCCTGTCAGCGATTCTCGTCTGAAAAGAGCTGAGGGCCGCGGGAAGGGGGCTGGAGTTCACGCCAAGTTATGATCCTTCAGAATGGATACAGCAATCAGTTATCGCGGGGTTTGTTTGACATTGACCTGGCTGTGCTAGTCCAGGCAACGCCGGGAACATCCCGGCTGACAAGTGCGCACGACCGAGCAAACGTCCAGGGTTCTTCGATGAACGGCCACACATTCAGGTCGCAATGCCCCGGCTGTTAGTACCGGCGACTTGGCGCGGGTTTTAGTAGAGAAGCGGAGGTGCAGCTATCGATTATGTGATTGGCAGCCAAAGGGGCGGATGAGTTCCTAGCCTGGGGTTCTCGAAATTGATACTCCAGGTCGAGACGATTGGCCGTGGGAATTGCTTCACATGGCCGCCGCTTCTGATATGGTTTCTCATCCGTGGGAGCGGCCAGTTCTCCATTTGATGGAGGCAGGTAGCAAAAGCTGACAAATGATGTGGTGATCTTTACTGCGCATGGCTACAGCCAGGCGACCAAGGCAATGCGCATGAGGCGTGCGCAAAAGGCTCAAATGGCTTCTCACCACGTTGTCGGCGAATGTAGCATCGACTGATGCCGTCGCTGGACCCAAGAAGTCCGTCCACGATGGCCGTCGCTTATACGTTAGCTGGAGAGATCCGAGTGCAGCTCGCGTCGAAGCGATAGGGAAGAAGGCGCATTTTCGGGTGAGAATGGGGCTCGCGCTTCCGATTTTCGATCGGCTCGATGCATGGGGCTGGCCAAACTCATGTCATGACGGAATGGGCGGGCAACCGAGAATTGCCGAGCGGAATACAGTGCATACAACATGCAGAGTCGCTCAACGGTAGTGATGCTGGGTGCTCCTGCCTCTTTTTTTGGGCGGTAGGTGCAGACGCACCGAGTTGGAAGGCACGCATGGAGCCGAGCCCGTCCAGACATGGAAAGAGCCAGTCGCCAGGCCTCAGAGAATGCAGTGGGTAGGTCGGGTGGGCAGGCGCGCGCGCATGGGCCTGCCGACTGGTCGATATTGCAACCAGACGGCATTTTTCCATTGGGAGACACCAAAACCAGTCTGGCCTGCTCTGTGTCGCTCACGTACCACGACAACGACGATGACGACGACGACGACGACGACGATAATGGGTCAAGAAGCCAGCTGGATAGACCGCTTGCAAAGGCGGCCAGCAGGTGTACGGTAATTTAAAGGGGGGAGGGGCGACCGCTGATGGAAGCTTCCAAGGCCTGCGTTGCATGCAGCTACCCACGTTCCGGAATTGCTTGCAGTGAACCGGGCCCTGATGTGACGTCCCGCCCAGCCGTTTGACTTTCGTACCACCACTCACACAGCATTCTGCCGTCTGCCCGTCTCTTTCCGGCCCAAGTGCTCCTCTCGTCACTCAGGGTTGCAAAATTGCAAGGTGTCGACAGCACTGCCGTCTGCGGCGGCCGGATGTCGCATGGATCTCGCCGGCCAAGCATCGTGTGCGCTTTGACTCCATCGTCCAGCTCTGCCAGACGACCCGAGCGGCTTACGACAATGGCGGCAGGCGAGAGGGAGAGTGCAGCAAACTGCGCACATGTCTTATCCGGAGAACAGCCGTCTTCGCGAAGGAACGGCTGCCCTTAACATGGGGTCAAGCGGTCTATTGGTTGAGTAGCCCTGTTCATTTGCTGCGCGTTCACATATCAGATGTTTTCGTCACAATTGATGTCGGTCTCTCGAGACACAGGCAGGAAAGGTTTTGCTTTCATTCTCAGTCGCTGCAAAAGAAAAAAAAAACCATCAAGAGACCTAATAAGCGGCAGGGCCATACAGGGTCCCTTTACCAACTGCTTTGAGGATCGCCCCTTTCAAAATCGTGGCCCCTTGGCGGGAGATGGAGCTAGGCAGCCGATCGACAGACTTCAGCAGCATGTTAATCGTTCACCACACCTTTGACATTAGTGAGCGTATCAGAAAAACGAATTTCATTTATCGTTCCTCGCCTCACAATTAAATGCCTCTCGACGCATGCTTTGCGTGCCATCTCCATCACAGCAGCACTTTGAGGACGGCTAATGAATGAATTGATATTCTGAGGCCGAATTGGTATCTTGACCTTGGCCAACTAATCATACGTACGCCACTACAGAACAGAGACTCAGAGGCCCGGGCGTTGTCTTGCATGAATCGTGGACGCAGCGGTCGTTGCCGGCAGCCAAGCGGCTCAGTAAGCATCGTGAGACACCCAGGCGTGCCTCGTTCGGTCTGTGCGCATGGCGACCACAATCCTATTCTGAGAGTGCCTCTTCTCCGCATCCTCCGCAAAATCCAAGACAGTCACCACAGAGAGAGTTGTTACAGGTGAAGGTCGGGCTCGAGCCATGCACACTCCCGACAATGATCGCATCCCGGCCGTCTATGTGGTGAGAGACACTACTCATTGTCAAACAAACGGATATGCACCCTTCCATAAGATTCATGAGGGAAGAAATGACAGACACCCGCGGCTTCATATGTTCTTTTATCCTGTGGTTCATATTTCGCGATCGTGCATCGCCCGCCCAATCAACAGTCGCGGAATACGTACCCCCTCATTCTTTGTTTTCGAGGTAGGTTCTGGACCTGGCGACAGAGCGCAATGGCTTGCACAAAACAATGAGTGGCTTTGTGGGATTGACTCGAGAGACCTCCATTTTGGCTGCTGACCATCAAAACATATCGCGGACGGCCCCTGACTAAAAGGCTCTTCCAGTGAGGTGAG
Organism: Aschersonia sp. MBC 508; assembly: GCA_030780645.1. Lineage (NCBI taxonomy): Eukaryota > Fungi > Ascomycota > Sordariomycetes > Hypocreales > Clavicipitaceae > Aschersonia > Aschersonia sp. MBC 508. The sequence continues at coordinate 6,839 of JAPFUF010000765.1, forward strand.
TGGGAAAAAGCCAAGGCACCGCCATGGTCGACCACGACAAACACTGCGGTGCTAGCTGGTGGACATCTGGGGGCGCCTTTCCACTGGAACCGGTCATTGGCCCGAAGTTCGGACGGCTCACAGCCACTTCCTTGCTTATTGTGTCAATCGACGACTGGCTGTGGCGACGCTGGACATAAGGGCGAGGGCCTAATTAAGTTTCTGTCTGATCTCATCCTTGTCCACTTGACTGTATGCATGCCGAGGCGAGGTCTTCATTGGTGCTCGGCCTTCATAACTAGCTAGGTTGAGGAGAAGAGCTGCCTTGCCCTTGCAACGCGACTGACGCCTTGCTGGCGCTGGCTGCGCTGTGATGTTTCCACGACGGCGGTCGCTTTCACTCAGCTGAGCCGATTATGAAACTCAATCATCGCAAGCAACATGTTTGCGAGGTCTGCTGCTCGAACTCGGCCATTATAGCCTTGCTGTTCTGGTGATGCCGTGTCACCGCACAGTGGGATCCCGAGGTCGAACTCTATTGCGAAGCGGCCTGATATGCAAAAATTCCTCCACCTCGGCTTAATATGTGCAGCAACGGACGGAAGGTTGCAGCGGACACAGCTGTGTCGACTGTCTGAACCGTCCTCTGCTGGCTGGGTCCCCCCGACGGACCCCACCGCGACTTCAACAATCTACTCCGTGCTACTAAATACTCGCACAAAGAAAAGATTAGCGTTGGCTGTGGAGTCTACGCCTCAAGACCCCTGGCAAACTGGTCGGCCTGCTGCTGTACATGCGCTTTGAGCCATGTTCGGATCGAGGTCGCTTCGGCCAGAGGGCTCCCCCGTGGTCTCTCTAGTCGAGGGGCATGGCACAGAAAAGTCGCGAGTGGCGTTTTTAGATGACATGGGGGGGCCGGTCTGCTTGTATCTGCGTCCGTACAGACTCACCCGCAAACATCATTGCGGATCACGCTGGATGGAGAACTGCCTTTTGCCCAAAATGTAGGGTGTATCATGCGCTCTGATGCACCCTGCCGCTACTCATTCTAGTTCCAATCCGTGTGACAAACAGTGAAGGTAGTTGCAGGGGTCCGGGGCAGAGCTACTTTTTCTTATGAGGTGCATTTGCATTGCGTGGAATCGGAAACAGGCCCTTGCCGTATATCTCTCTGCCTTGCCCCCCCCCCTGGACTTTCACGGACATGCGACGGCTCCTTCGTACACACATTGCTTCACATTTCAATCTGATCGTACGTCGTGCCTGGATATTTTCTTTCCTGCTTCCTTTTGTCTCCTCGGAAATAAATATTTTCATGGGGACCATCCACGCCTCAGTGGTCTTGTGATTGAGAAGCCAGAGGGTGTCCCATTTACACCTGACATCACCTACCAACGGCCCTTAGCGTTCGATGCCCGCCCTTTAGTCTATAGCCATGGGGTTACTGAACTTCATCAACCGGCGACACTTGAGCGAGGGCACCTCAGACCCAGGCCACCATGGGCTTGAGCATGGATCCAGAAACCGGAATGCATCATTGCAGAGTAAGCAGCCTCTGAGAATCTTGCTTCTATCCTTTCATTCTTCAGGACATTTAGCTGACGCTTCGGGACAGCCCTGCACTCGCCGGTCATCGCGCGGCGCTCATCCATGGAAAGCTTGCAGCAAGTGATGGTGAAGAGGAGAAGCATGAATCTGCTTCCTTCGTCGACAAGGTCACATCTCGCGAGACATCGTGCCGGGGGCAAACGATCTGAGGGGCATCTTTCTCTACGGTCGAGTTACAGTGTCATGAAGATGCACGAAATATGCGACACGGACGTCTCGTCTCTCACGTCGTCCAATCCATCCACGGGCGTGAAGGCGAGGTCGATATCATTCTCCCGGGCGACGGGACACATCGACCTGCTGGACGCCCAAGGCGGAATCAGGCCATGTGACTTTCGAACTCGCATCCAAGCCGCAGGAGCTCGCGACTACGGTGAAGACGTGGCAGAACGCAACATGGGTGAGAATGGGGTCGACGTGCGAAGCGCCGCAGCTCGACGATTTTACGAACAGAAGAAGAAGTCTGACGCCGTCGACGCGAGAGTCGCCATCGTCCCCGCCCTCGAAGCCGACCAGTTCACCTTCGGTGGCAGCACCTGCGGCGGTGGAAGTGAGCCTGAAGAGGTCAACTGTGCCGACGACGGCGCTAGCATCTCGAAATCACTGTCCGCAGTTCCCGTCCCGACCGAGCCGGAGAATCTGAGCACCACCACAGGCCGGACAGCGTCGAATCGGGCCAAGAGTTGGCACGCCAAGACCTTCGCGGCGGCCTTCTCGGCTGCGGCGGCGTCACAAGACCGAATGTCTCGCCGAGAGCAGTTCGATTTTGCTCTAGAAAGGCCGGCACCGCGATCAACGAGCCTGGACCGGTCTCGAGAGTGCTCCCTCGACAGAAAGTTTTGGATCTCGGCGGCGCGGCCTGCTTCTCTGTCGCGCGACGTGGGACCAGAGTCTCGAGATAGGTCTATGTCGCCGCCCAACGTGCCACGATATCGCGTACACCATGACGCCGACTCGATCACAACGCCAAAGTCTCCGTGCCCAACGGGAACCGAGCCCACTTCGGTCTCGGAGGTATCCTTCGACTCGGACATCGACCCGGCGTGCATCTCGGATGACGACGTATCAGAGTACGGCGTGTCGATACCAGCAGCAGTGCCCATCCGGACAGTGAGACCGCGGCTGATTGCCGTCGCGCCCCCTCATTCCAGCATCGACTGGCAGAGCGCTGTGCGGACCGCCGTCGAAGAATCCGTGGCCAACCTGCCTGCATCAACTGATCTGAAGGCGCTGCTCGAGTTCTCCCGGCACGGCCTGTCTCTGTCCGACATCTCGGATCAGGTGCCTCGCCGGTACTCGTCTCTCAAGCAAGGCTACCTCAGCTGCAGCAGCACCCCGACGACCATGACGTCGGGCTACGCGAGCAGCACGACGGGACGCCCACACAGCCGTCAAACGACGGCGACATCCATTGACTTTTCCACGCGCCTCGACACGCCCTCGAAGACGGGCTGCAGCAGCAGCAGCGACGGACGCGGCTCCTCGGCCGAGCACCGCCACAGCTCCTGCACCCTCTCCGTGTCGGGCGACGACACCCTCATCGACGGAGGACACGTCGTCTCAGCCGACACCAGCAGCTCGGAAGCAGAAACCAGCAGAGCAGGCTTCCACAATACTTGTCAGTCGTACGGGCGCGCGCAACCCCATGACCTTGAATCCATCACCACCTCGGACATGTCGGATGCTGACTCTTTCACCAACGAAAAGCGTCGCCAATTGACGACGACGACGAGGGGGGAGGACGAGGCCTTGCTCTTTAGCGAAGACAAGTTTGCCGACACGGGCAGCCTGCCCGGCCTCAACGCGGCTGCCGTAGCAAACAACTGCATGATCTGCCACGTCGTCGCCAACCTGCAGGGGACGCCGGTGCCGACAGTGGCGTGCGACCACAACGGCACGACGACGAGGAAGCAGCGGCTCCGGGCGCTCGGGTACGACTACGACTCTGACGAGAGCGACTCGGAGACCACCACCGCCGTCACGAGCCCGACGCGCAGCAGGACGAAGTGGCTCACGGGCGGCGCCAACGGCGGCCTGCGTCGCCTGAAGCTCGTCGACGACTGCATCGAGGAGGCCAGCGACGAAGAGTGCGGCGGCGGCGGCGGCGACGAGGGCCACCACCACCACCGGCCGCCCCGCCACGAGGTCCGCAGGAAGCACCGCTTTCTCGAGCTGCGAACGGCGTCGTCGTCGGTCGCCGCCCGCGAGGAGGGCGACTTTGCCGACGCCGAGTAGCCACGGCGCCGCATGCACCACCAACGGAGGAACAAGACGCAGGAGCAAAACATGTATACACGCAGGGCTGCAGGCCGGGATTAACCCACCCACATTCGCTTCCAGATGGATTTTGAGTCGGCGACACAGGCGCACATGAGGCTTACGACATTGACGGGACAGTCAATTTCCTTCCTTTACTCTTCTTTACTATTTCTTTATTTATCTCGTAGCGATTTGAGAATTATACCCCATGAATGCCACAGCATTTCCCTCCATGCGCAGAGCGCCAGAGCTGCATGTGCCTGCCGTCCGGCCGCCCAGCTCGGCTGGCGACACCAAGCATCCCTCCCACGCTGCACCGGCGCCGCGGCAGCAGTGATTCGAGCGCAGCGCGGGCCGTCCGCCGCACGCATACCACTCTGCCCCAGTGTGCTGTGTGTTTGCCTCCGGCG
>JAPFUF010000766.1:0-20874 GCA_030780645.1 Aschersonia sp. MBC 508
GGTCGACTTGGGTCAAAAGTCGGGTCGGGTCACCTGTTATTCCCCCCCCAATGGTCGCCTTGTCATAACACACTCTGTGGGCTCGGTTCCCGTTGGGCAGGGGGAGACTTTGGCGTTGTGAGCTCCCTGATTATTGACCCGACCTGCAGAACCCAATTTCTGTTGCTGGCTGGACGACCACGACTGCGGTGATCCGATCGCCAACAGACACCCCCGAGCAAGGGGCATGAGCGAGGCCCAAGTGGCTGCGGCGGCCGCTTCGCCAGCAAGAGCGCCGTGCTGGCGCTTCGCACGATGGCCGCGTATTACTGCTGTCAAATCTTCCGACGCACAAGCCCGCGTTGTCTGGCGTGCCGTGATGATGGGCCGAGACGCCAAGGCGGATATAATCGCGCAGTTGGACTCGAGCAATTTCTGCTTCCAAGATTCGCACTTCAGATATCAAGGAGGACGATATACACTACACGCACTCGAAAATTGGCCCCCAGCAATCAGGTTTGACGATGAGCTGCTACGCCTGCTGCTGGGCAGGGGCTATATTTGTGGTGACGAGCGGTGGCTGGTTGGGGAAGACCAACACCGCAATGTGACGATATTGACATTTTGAGCGTAGCGTCATGGCGAGCGGCCCGGCCCTACAGTCAAGTTTGACGATCATCTGCTACGGATGTGCACAAGGCCTACATTTGTGGTGACGAGCGGTGGCTAGTTGGGGAAAATGAGCTGGGCGACGTAACGATGATAACATTTGAAGCGTAGCGTCATAGCGAGCGGCCTGGCGCCAGCGAATAATTCAACAATAGCGTGTGATTAATTTTAATTCGTATTGCAAGATTTGATATGTTTAGAATAAAAAAGGTCTTTAAGGTAAATGAAAATATAATGATTAAAACTTTATTATTATTATATATCTACCTTGGTATTTAAATCACGCCCTTTATAAGTCTTAGTAGTTAGAACTTACTTCTATAAGTAATAGTCTTGGCTACTAAATATACTGTCTCTCCCCGCTGCCTAGCTACCTTTTCCCTTGTAATATTTAAGCACTTAGGTAGGCAGTCGCTATCGCCGTCCTTTTCTTCCAAACGTTTAATAAGCGAGATAGTTTGTTCAAAACTATCACTTCTAGTCGTGCTTGCCCTATGCTAAGTGGGCTTTCCCGCGTCTCTTTGTTGGCCCGCGTGCCCAAAGACTTTATGTGACGGTGCAGCCATTTGGGCCATAGTGAGTGCAGGCAAGCAACGCCCGATTAAGGGATCCGCCATGAAGTCGGGGCCAAGGGGCCACATTAGGGCGCTCATTGTCGGCCGGAGCTTGCGACCTGTACGCATGACACGATGGGGACGGCCAGCACGGCTGAGACGGGTGAGACGAGTGACATTCCTCAAGCGAGGCGCAGCTAATTGCCTCTCCTCTACGACGTTGACCCATCACCCCTTTCTCCCCATGCACTACAATCGTTCAATTTGTCAAAAATGACCCAAACGCACAAGGCCCTCATCATTGGATCTGCCGGCGGCGGCTTGGGCACCGCCTATAATTTGTTGACCAGGGGCTTTAAGGTGCTGGTCTACACACACAAAGACCACCAGAGCTTCAAGAAAAGCTATGGAGAGGCGTGGTAATATGGGTGTCAAGATCCAAGGAAAATTCATTACGTCTGGTGATATCACCATCACGACCAATCCGAGGGAAGCCGCCGCATTCTCCACTACCATCTTCATGTCGTTGCGCAGCGATTACCACATGAACATCTGGTCGGAGTGCAAGGAGTATCGACTTCAGTCGACACTCCATCATGTTTATCCCGGGAATGTGCGTTGACCTCCAGTTTCCCCGATGACATAAACTTCAGGTCAGTCTATCAGACTATCAGCACCCCCCGTCGGAACGCTGCTTGACGACGAGGATGGCTGCATCGATATCAAGGGTCCGAAAGATGGGATGTATGTCCATGGTCCTCCCGGAGGACTTCGACAGGACGACGGCTTTGCTGGACATGCCTGCTCTACCCTGTGTCAGCACATTCGATGTCCTGACCCGCAGCGCGGGTCTTCGTCTTTCACGCTTCCTTGATGCTGGAAAAACGCTCCCCGGATCATCAAAAAAAAGAGAGCTTCCGCTTCTACACGGACGGCATGAACGCCTAAGGCTATCGACCGGATCAGGAGAAAAGTTCAAACCCGTCAAAGGAATGCCGGAGAATTCTCGGGTACGATGATATCGACGCAGTAAACTCAATGGAGGGACGTGTACCGCAAGGGCTTCATCAGCCTAGAGGATTTTTCGTGATCGGTCCCTTTGTTCACCGCAACGTCATGGCACCCAACACGCTTTACCACACAGGTGGCTTATAGAGGAGATCGGAGAGAGAAATACATGCCGGCCTACGCGATGTCGATGATACTCGGCGTGCCTCCGGGACAGCTAGAGGTAGATATCCGCGAGGCGGAAGAGCTGACAGGCATGAAGTTCTTCAAGGATTATGACAAGGTGGAGAATACCATTCTTAAGGGGATATCGAGGGAGGAGTTCATCGCACGTTATGGGAGGAAAACTTTCACAGGCATAGATAAAACCAGTGACCGAAATTGAATCACCTTTTCAGAGAAAACATGTATACCAATATACTAGTTCTAGTGACAGGCGGAAGCCTCACAGCGGCTTTCTAACAATAAGGTTGTATCGAACAACATAATACAGGCAATGCCCTTCGTTATCCGTGTCACTTTCCAGCTCCGCAATGATGCCAGCTCTCAGATCGTCAGTCTTTTTCGCCGACATCACCGAGCACCTGCTTGCCGCAGCTGATATCGGCCCATTGCAAAACAGCCGCCGGTAGGAACTTCTCGCTGTATTCGGGTGTACTGACCAAGCGGATCCCCAATCCGCCCTCAATAAAGGTGCGTTGGATTTTCCATTTCAGTCTGATAGTGCAAAAAACGGCTTATCGTTGCCCTGTACCCGCCGTCTTTTGCCTCTCGGCGATCACAAACAATAGCGGCGGATGGTTGCGGTCCGTCGTAGATATGGCGACGCGTTCCACCACCCGGCTTGAGAAAACCTAATTATCTCGTCAGCAGCGTTGCGCGCTTGTCCGCGATGAAATGCCAAACGTGATTAGCGAAGACGAGGTCCACAGAAGAATCCTTAATCATGTCTAATCGTCCGGCGTCGCCGACATGGTGTTGAACTCTCTTGGCTAGGTTCGGATGTTCGAGAAAGGCGGTATTCGCGATAGCGATGCTGTTGCTATCCTTGTCGACACTCACCACGGACCCGTTCTCCCCCACCAACTAACTCCGCGAGGGCTCATCGTGTCGCTAGGGCCGCAACCGATAGATAGGACGCGTTCACCCTCCTTAATGGACGCGATTTCAATGAGCTTTACGCAGGAGCTCCGCTAGGCTAAGTTCTTTTCGGCGTATTCTTTCGCTGACTGTCGCGTCGCGTGACCAAAGCCGTCCGTCGGTAGCGCCGGGGATGGGTTGGGACGATAGTCCTTCATCATAAGACCAATGTCATTAAGGTATTGGCCAGCCATTTCAGAGAGGTAAATGAAGTAGAAGGATAAGGGATAGCAAATAGGTGTGCAACGACAAAAGCGATGAACAATGTCGTTCGGAAGCGTAGGGCATGCGGGAATCTTATGTTGACGCGCGATGATCACTTGTATGTCTTCGCCGCTCACCTCTACAAAGGGGGCGCCAGCTTGGTTTTATACCTGAACAATTCACTGCTGCGGCACTTGTTCGTTGGTTCGTAACACACGGCCCCCTCACACGGCCCCCTCCGCGGGATGGATATCTTGCACACAGGTGCATTGTACCGGAGCTAATGTCGTAGAATCTTCAAGCCATAGCGCGCTCTTGCCTTGCAGTAAATATTCTGAGACCGCACACTATATTACTTACTAACTGACGCGCGTGTATATAGGCTTGACGCATCACGGCGGCGTGCTCGGGGAGCCGCGATACGTTGGGATGGACAGCATTTGTTTGGTGCGGTGCAAACGGCGTGTACGCGATATTTGCCCAGAGGTGAGATGTATACACATATTCTTGTCATTGACGGGGATGATCCCGGCCCGCCCGCCGCACGTGCACGAGAGCAGCAGGCGGCAAGGGAGGAGGAACCTTTTCTGCCAGCACATGGAGTTGTCGGTGCCAGCAAAAAAACAGACTTCTTTTTTTCTTCTTCCGCAGATAGCTATGCCTTGAAACCAACGAAACAACAAAAACGCCCCCGCGATGATGCCTCACCCCTCCCACACGCCCCCGTTGCCACCCGATACACGGACAATGGAGATGTTCGAGTGAAAACAATGGGTGGAGAAGGAGAGAGAAGATTTGGAGAGAAGGAGAGAAAAGAGAGACACATATAAAGAGAGAAAGAGATGAATCGAGGTCGATATTAAGAGAGGAAAGAGGGGGGAAATCATAATGGCTACGTGCGAGGCAGTTGCAAAAAGCCGCTATAGTACTCGTCCAGCCAGGCGGCAGCTCGCTCGCCGGCATCGTCCACACTCGAGTCCCACCGTCCCAGAGAGCCGACGTAGCCGTCGGGCCGGACGTTGACAATGGCAACCTGGCCGGGCTCCAGGCTGCCCAGCCACTTGTCCGTACACAGAGACCCCCGCGTGTCCTGGTCGGGCACGTTGTCGAGGTACAGCGTCCATCGGCTGTCTTGCAACATGGCTGGCAGGTCTGAGATTTCCATGTCGGACTTGGGCATCGTGGCTTTAGGGGGCCATGTCTTGTCAGCAAACATTCTCGAAACACACACGCAAAAGCAAGAGGCGGGCTTGGGCCAGACGTCACGTACTTATCAAGGCAAAGGTGAAGAGGTGGCTGACAGCCGTGTACCTGTCGGGGCGGATGTAGGCGTCTTCTACGGAGCCCTTTCGCGGCTGCTCGGCGTACGATTTGCTGGCCGCGGCCGAGAGCTGGCTCACAAAGGAGTTGTTGTGGTCGGCCAGGGCGCGGCAAAACGTCGTCAGGAACGGCCCGGCCTGCTGCACGTCCCACATGAGTAGAAAGATGCGGAACTGGCCCAGCATGGGAATGTCGAGCTGGACATCCACCGGGTTCGAGTCAATGTACCGCGTCACTTTGGCCGGGGGAAGCAGGCATCCCGGGCGGGCATCGCCCGACGGGAACGCCATGTCCGGCGTGTCGGGCTCGGGCCGGTTGATGGCACTGGGCGAGTATTCTGCGCCGATGCCCGAGATGAAGCGTACATTGGCCTTGAAGTTCTTGGCCAGCGCAACGGCGTCGCCGCCCGCGATCTGGTTGGCGTGTTCGTAGTCGAAGTTGACGAGGTCCAACGCAATCTTGCGACGTTCTTCCTCGTAGCTTTCGAGCAGCACGGGCTTGGCGAGCCCCCGAACGTCCAGGTTGAGCTTCCACGAGAGGTTCCACGCGTCGTGCATCGACGTGTTCATGCCCTGCGCGGCTTTTGGCGAGTGCGTGTGGCTGGCGTCGCCGGCCAGGAATACCTTTGTGTGCGCATCTGAGAAACGGCTGGCCACCCGCTGGCCGACCTGATAGCGCCCAAACCACTCGATGTACTTCCAGTCGACCCTGAAGGGCGCCATGATCTTTCTCGCTTGCTCCATGACAAATGCCTGTCCGAGCTGGCGCCGATCGTCGCTGACCCATGTCTTGAGCTCAATGTAAAACCTCGTCATGTTCCTTTCCCGTGGAATGATGAGTATCGAGCCATGCTCTTCCGAGTATACCAGTGTTTTTGACCAGATGTCAGGAAAGTCCGTCAAGAGTTCGCCGTCCAGGACACCCCAGATGGACGCCTGGGACATGCCAATGGCCGCGACATCCGGAATGCTCTTCCGCACTTTGGAGTGTGCTCCGTCACCTGATTGCGCCTGTCAGTCGAGACTTGCACCCCGCCAAGGGTCCCCAAAGCGTGCGCCCAACTTACATCCGACAAGATATTGTGTGAGGTACGTCTTCTTGTCCCGTGTAACGTTGGTTCGACAGTTGATTTGCAGCTGATTCGTCTTGGTGACAGTGTCATAAGATTCAAACGCCGTGTTCCTGCGTACTGTCTTGCCCCTCTTTGACATGTCTTCGATAAACAGACTTTCCACGATGCCTTGATGAACGAGCAGAATATAAGGGTCCAGAACGTCTATCACGGGAGGATAATGGATCTCTCGGCCTAGTCGGTGTAGCGGCTTTTCGCGAGTGCTGCGCCAGAAGGAGATATCGTATACGCGAACGCCTCGTTGCAGGAGGGTGTCGGCCAGCCGCAGCTGGCGAAATGTTTCAATCGTCTTGGGCTGTAAGCCGTCGGCTCTGCAGGCAATGCAAAGGTGAGCTCCTCTTCGCTCCTCGCACTTTCCGGGGCCCCCCATCAAGTCGACTACGAAAGGCTACGGGGGCTGCTTATCCGGACACTTACCTTCCAACTGGTGTCTGATCCGCTCTGTCGTCGACCACCTCAACATTAATTCCGTACCTGGTCAGGGTCGCGCCCATCATGAGACCTGCAGGCCCAGCACCGACGACGCAGACGTGGCATTCTGTGGGGGAATCAGGGAAGCTGCACAACTGTGAGAGATCGGCGACGGTGATATCCGCAGAATCTTCGTCTACCGCTTCCATCCGCCTCTCCACCATGTTCTCGCCCTCCATGTCCGTAGATGTGAGCTTCGCGGACGACTGTGGGCTGGACAGAATCCCCGGCGCCATGGCCCTGTGAATGTGCTTCCGAAGTGTATCGGATCAGAGGAGTCGGAAAAAGGTTGCTCTGTCGCAGGAGAGAGTGTGTAGCAGCGTAGCCTGCCTGGCTTGCCTGTATGCACGGGCCGATGGCTGGATGCGTCCCTCGCCGAGTAATTTGAAGCTTATCCCTTTCCCAGTGTTGAAGCCGATCCGGGCTGCACTTGAGGATGCGGCCCCCCACGTGGAAGAGCGTGAAGGGGACAAGGCACGTGGATGGTTCGGGATTTTGGGGAAGCTGTCACTTGTTTATAAAATATCACCTGGACGGTTGAGACCCCGAAAACCCACCCAGCTTTTGGGAATCTGGAAAGGTGGGCCAAACAGAGATGGCTGAGCAAGGTTTCACTCTTTCAGATGAGGGGGTCGAGGGAACCGACGAGACCGTAACGCTGGTGGCAACAAGGAGGTACGCAAGCAGACGGCGAGAAGGAAGGCGATGGGAGAGTGAGGCGGCCGGGGGTGCCTTGCGGGTTAAGAACGAGAGAGAGAGAGAGACGTGCACCTTGGAGTGTTCAGCACCGAATTGCTCAGGACGCAATTGACGGCGGGCTGGCCGGTGGTGCCAAAATTTTTGTCACGTCAATGAAGTCCGTTTGGCTTAACGCCCGGGCTGGCTGATTTTGGTTTTTCTGAGCAGGGACCACCTCACTTCGGCCCTTTGACCACCAGCCAGCCCAGAAGCAGCCCCAATCCTGCTGACTTTCTATTGCTTGTTTTCCCTTCCCGACACTGCTGAGGCTCAAAGGGGCGGGTATGGCGAGAGCATGCACAGCCAAGCCCAAGTCTGCTGCACTGGCTCTGGCAGGTAAAAAGTGGCATGACATGATGGCGTGTGACTGAAGATGAGGAATTTGTGAAGCAAAAATGGGCTGATGTGGCGGACCAGGTCGGTGGGGCGTCCGGCGCTAGTGCAATGCTTGCTCTTTCCAGGTCCCACAACCCACGGAGAGTGCCCAGCACGATTCGGTAAGCCAGCGACCTGCAAGCGCGTCTGTTCTACTATCTGCACGTGGGCGACCCCTTTTGATATGAGCCAGGTCCGATCGGGCAATTGAGCTCTATCCAATTCCTCTGCTTTCTCGTCAGGCCCTCGCCTCGTATAGCCAGCCTGCCAGGCTTGCTCTAATGCGCTGACGCTCGCTCGAGACCCCCCCGGACTGGATCTTGCCCTGGCTTTGTGGGAGCGGGTGGTGCCACCTCGACAGCTATCAATTGATCTGATCCCGGCCGATCGCGCAGGTCACGGAATGATTTAGGCCGGTGTCCGCCGGCGTTGGCTCGTCATTCTCTTCCCACGCCCCTCCCTCTTCCCCATCTTTCCGGCCAAATTCATGGCCGGCAGGGACGACCAATGCCAGGCGTACATACTGTATCGTAATGTAATACATAGCAGGTCTGCTTTCGACCGTACCTCATCACTCTTTGCGGCTGCGACTTGACTGCGCCTTCCTCCAGCCCGTGATGCGACTCTGCAATCGCGCCTTGACTGATTTCGTTGCCCTACTCCTCCACCTCGGTTCACTGGTAGATCTGCCAAGACCGACCGTTGCTGGGTTCGTGTGAACCTTACCTGAACGTCGGAAAAGCCAATGCATCGCTAGTGACCCTGTTATCGTCGACAGATGAGCCCAAGGTGACGCGTTGTTTGTGGGAATCTGTAGTCTGGCGAGCTTATTCGTGCATCATAACGGTGCTAGGGCGCCGACATATCCACAAAGCTCGAGAACGTCAGTTGAGCCCAGTCATATCCACAAAGCCCCGAGAACAGTCACAGAGCTCAGTTCCGGTGTCAATTGCAACCCCTCTGCGGCGGCAAAGCGCTTGAGTCGCTTTTGACCACAGAAAATTACCATTCGTTGATAAGGGGCCGTCCTGAGTCTCTTCTCCGGCCAATCGGCTCCAAATCGACCAAATTTGCAATGCATAACCTAGGGTCTAAAGCAGTGTTGGGCAGATCTCCTACATCCACAATCTGCTGTTGGCTCTGAAATATTAATCATGCCAAAGGGGCAGCGAGTCGCTGTTAACAGGCATGCTCTCCCGTCTCTCCCCTGGCCGGTCGTCTTCTGGCCTCGCAACTCATCGCCAAGCTGTGAAGAAACCGTCATTCTCTGGCATCTATGCCGCATCAGGCCACCACTGGCCTGCACCTCATTGTCAGCTTGTCCAAGTCGTCTCATCGCATCATACGAGATGCCTAGAAGGTCTCAACCACAATAGGCCTCGTGACATGAATCTGGGACAGTCACAAAAGCACGCAGGGAAACGGGCCTCATGTCTCACTCTGTACCTGTTTGCTTAGCCAGCACTTTCAGCAGCTACACGGGACAACTTGTCGTCGACAGAACCGCCAAATCGACGGTATGAGCTGCTTACTGCCAGCGCCGGCATAGTTCCAAAGGTGAAGTCCCAAACCTCTGAAACATCCCCTTCATTCTTGCGAAACCGACACGATGCGTTCAATCAGCTCAGCAGCGAGTCTGCCCTGGCTCAACGGCACCCACGTCCTTCACTACTTGTCTACCAGACCAATTCTTCATCGCTGCTTGAGCTCTGGCTCTGACTCTGATTCCGTACCAATCCGGCAGGGCGCGCAGCCACGAGAGGATCGAAGCTGCTTGGGGCAATACTACCGTTCCGCTGCGGCCTGTAAGCACCTGCTTGACCACAGCCTCTGCGACTGTGTCAGGATGCAACGCTGGCAAGACAAATGAACTTCCCTGGTTGAAACCCGTGAACAAGGCCGTTTGAGTGTGTCCAGGATGGACTGCGACGGTTCGAACCCGGGGTGCATTGTATCGGAATCGGAGTTCTCCAGTCAAGCCTTCATGGAAAGCCAAAGCGGCGGCCTTGGAAGCACCATAGTCCACCAGGTCTGGAAGTGTTGCCCACGCGGCAATGGAGGAAACGGTTACAACCATGCCGTGATCTCGGTCTACCATATGACGGAGGAAAGCCTTTGTGATCCAGTAATGAGCCATAGAGTTAACTTCAAAGGTCACCCGGACATCTGCCGGTTCCGAGGCCAGAATTGTTTTCCCTCTGACGACGCCGGCATTTTGAATCACCACAGTCGGCTCGCCGACTTGCGATCGAATTTGCTTTGCCACGTTGTTGACCGAGGCTGGCGATCTGATGTCGCACTGGAAGTAGTGAATTCTGGACGCTGAGTTTGGGTATCAGCGCGGCGCATCAGTAAAGCGTCGCGTAGCTGGCCGCAACCTGTGGTCCGGAATTTCAGCTCACTCACCAGCTTGCACGGTCATCGGCTGGATGTCCATCACTACGGTCGTGATACCCTTTTCAGCGAAACACTGTGCCATGGAAGCTCCGATGCCTTCGGCTCCACCAGTTACCAGCACAACCTCTTTGGACCAGACATATTCGTCGTCGACCCAGTTGTTGCGCACTTTGTCCGACAGCCAAGCACTCACATACCGCACGACGGCGAAATAGAATAGGAAGTCGAGATACTGCGCTGCCGTGGGGTGAAGACCTGACCAGTGCTGGCCCTTCGGCGCATAGTGCGCCAGCAAGACGGGGGGCAGGACCAAGAATGGATTGCCTACAGTTTTGCGGAATAGGCCGAGAACGACGTCCAGGCAGAACCCCTCCCGCGGCAGAAAACCTTGATGCATCGGCATTTTGGGAGATCTGAGCAGACAGGATCAGTTTGTCTAGTTTGCAAGACGATTGCCGCCCATGTGAGGGAGAAATGTTGGGTATTGCCGGCGCAGGAGCGCGAAAGATACGAGGGCAGTGAAATATCGCGAGATCCAAGTTGCTCGAATCAACAAATGAACGAATCTGCAGCTGACAATCGTGCGAACCTTACGCCACACAGACGAGCCAATAGGTACCTTGAAGACACGAGAAAGCTGGCATTGGCTCGGATATGGTCATGGCTCGTGGGGGGGAACCGAGGACCAGGTTTAGCTTGATTGACATTTGCACAGTATAGTTCAGACGGAGAGGATTCACCCACACGCACTAGTATCGATCGGCCAGCTAACCGTTGCCTAATCGACGTATGCTAGTTACCTTACTTATCAAGATGATACCAGCGGCAGGCGACCAGGCGACCAGTTAGGCTAGCTGAAGGAAACATGATAGTCCATGTTGATTGGCACAGTGTGCTGTCCTGATGCCAGTTTGCGCATCCCGTCAACTCATTCAGCAAGATACACATTTTTTCAGGGGCTTGCCGTCTTGTCCGAAGAGGTGATTCATGACTGAGAGAACGATACTGCTACAGTCATTCAAGGAAATCTAGACTTTGCAACGATAGCAGTGACATGAATTGCTGTGATGAACACGCCTACGTCGGGAAAGGAGAATAGGCGTAAATCATCGTACCGAGCAATTGGGGATGGGAAAGGGCAGTTCGGCCCGCTCAATAACGCTCGTCATATAAGGCCAGGGTCGCAGATTCTTAATGACCTGGATTGGTCCCTGCAAATATGATTCACATTTAATGGCCCAGGTAATTCTTAGACATGTGGCTTTTCATTGGAATGGGTCTCAATGAGGCGCACCAGATTTCCGCAATAATCATATTCCAGCGCAAAGCCTACGAGCGGTACTCTGGCCGTGTAAAGAGGCTTTGACGAGTGAAGTTGACACTTTCGAAGCCCTTGATCGCGGCAATGTGTCCGTTCCTGAAGGGTTGCAAATAGCTGTGCAAGCAAGCGAAGTTCAAAGCTCTGGTGGGGCCGCCGAGGTTTCCAATCCCAGCTCCGACGGCGCTGGAATTCTCAAGATCTGGCATGATTTGGGCGCTGCTGGGGGCATCAAAGTCATCGACAACTCATGTTACTGGAACTTCTGGTAATCTGTGCTGAAAAACCATCACCAACTTGGCCTACAATCACTTTCGCGATATGTTGAGCTTCTCGAGCCGGACGGCTCGGCAGTCGCAGATACTGTGTCGCCGTAGCCTGAGTAGAGCGGCACCGCCTGGCCGACATTGCGATCCATCTTTGGTTCGAGCCGTGTGGCTACGGTCGTTCGCAACGAGCAGACAATCTCCCGATCTGAGGAACTGGCTCCGTGTATCGGAAGAGGTGGCCGACGCCGTGGCGACCAACAAACCTCTGGTTGCCCTCGAATCCACCATCTATACGCATGGTGCTCTGTCTAAGGAGCTCCCCCTGGAGCATGAGGAACTCGTTCGCAGCCTGGGTGGAATCCCAGCCATCATCGCCATCGTCAATGGCGTGCCAACTGTTGGTCTTGCAGGACAAGAGATGATGCGCATGGTTGAGGCTGGAAATGCTGTCAAAGTGTCGCGCCGCGATGTGTCATATCTCGTTGGTATGGTGAGTTGCCAGCCATATTAGACTCTGAATTGGGCCAATGTTGATTTGATTCTTTCATCTCACAAAGGCTGGCATTGGCCGATACATGAACGGCGGCACCACAATCTCTGGTACTATGCTGCTCGCGAGATTGGCTGGCATCCGTGTCTTCGGGACCGGAGGCTTAGGAGGTGTGCACAGAGGTGGTGAAAACTCCATGGATGTGTCTGCAGACCTCACTGAGCTGGGGCGTACTCGCGTTGCCGTCGTAAGCAGCGGCTGCAAGGGATTCCTGGACATTGCCCGCACGCTCGAGTTTCTCGAAACACAGGGGTGCCACGTGTCGACATTCACAGATGGTAGATCTGGCATGGTTGACTTCCCAGCTTTCTGGGCTCGAGAGAGTGGTGTCAGGAGCCCGTCGGTCGTCACAACGGACAAGGAGGCTGCCTCCATCATCTTGGCCCAGGAGAGGCTCGGTATCGAGTCTGGATTGTTGTTCGCCAACCCCATCGCAGAGAAATCGGCCGTGCCTTCGGAGGAGATGCGCACGGCTATTGAGCAGGCCATCACAGAGGCCAACGAGCAAGGGATCGCCGGAAGTTCCAATACGCCGTTTATTCTGAACCGGCTGAAAGTGTTATGCGGCAACAAGATCGTCACAGCAAATAAAGACTTAGTCGCGTCCAACATCACGCGCGCGACAGGCATTGCTATCGAGTTGTCTCGTCTGTCAACACCTGAGCTGCCGCGAACCGCAAACTCGTAAGTGGAAGATACCACTTAGGATGAGCGGAGGCGTGTCTCTAATAGCCCGTAGAAAGCTTGAAAGTACTGTCCAACTGGCATACCCTCTTACTCCGGAGCGTAACGTGTCACTTGAACCTGATGCGGATGTGTTTGTAGCTGGAGGTGTCGCTGTTGATCTCAGCTGTGACTGCATGAAGAGCAGGTCAGGCGATGGCGCCCCTCAGCTTCGCACGTCCAATCCTGCTTCTATCAGTCAATCCGTCGGTGGTGTCGGTCACAATGTAGCACTCGCCGCACACCTTGTGAATCGTCAAACCCGGGTCAAATTTTGCAGCATGGTAGGCGACGATCTGTAAGTTGGGCAAAGTCATGACAACCGCATGAGTGATTATCGGTCACACTAACGCTACATTACAGAGCTGGCGAGACTATTTTTTCGTCATTACAGAACCATGGGCTGGACACCGAGTACGTAAAAAAACTAGACAGGTCGACGTGTCTCGGCGCCAGGACAGCTCAATATGTTGCAGTCAATGACTCTACCGGAAACCTCGTCGTGGCCATGTCAGACATGGACATTTTCACTAAATATACTTTCCCTGATCAATGGAGGTCAGATCTAGCCGCATCGTCCCCCAAGTGGCTCGTGTTGGACGCAAACTGGCGCGCAGATACAATACGCGAGTGGATAAACATTGGCAAGGCTCACGGGACCAAGATCGCGTTGGAGCCTGTCTCTATCCAAAAATCAAAGCGTCTGTTCCCGGTAGAGCGTGGGATTGAAAAACTTGGTATTTTCCCCAGCGCAAGCGTTGACTTGGCTTCGCCAAACACGTACGAGCTTGCTGCCCTATACGGAGAGGCAAAGGAAAACGGCTATTTGGACTCGCATGACTGGTTCGGCGTCATCGACGCATTTGGTATGAGGGGAGCCAGAGAACAGTTCGTACGACTCTCGTCGAGAGAACTGACGGATGCTGGTGTACCCGTGCAATGTGTCAACTTGCTTCCGTACATACCCAATCTGGTCGCGAAACTAGGAGAGAAAGGAGTACTTTTGGCAATGCTCCTGGGTCGTGATGATCCCCGGCTTCGCCATGCGGAAGCGGAAGAATACATTTTGGCGAGAGCACCCGCTGACCATCCCACAATCGGCGGAATTTACATGCGACTGTTTCCGCCTGCGGAGGTGGTCAACGACACTGTCTCGGTGAATGGTGTGGGAGATACTTTTCTGGGTGTCCTGGTTTCGGGACTTAGTCAGGGTGGAAAGATTGAGGACTTGATCAATGTAGCTCAAAAGGGGGCTGTTCTAACGCTCAAGAGCGCAGAGTCTGTGAGCTCGCAACTCATGGATCTGGAAGGGGAGCTGTCTCGGTCGATATCATACAAATGACAGCAATTTGCCCTCTATCGGCAATAATGGGCGCGGAGCGACTTGAGAAAAAGCGGTATGAGAGAAGGGGAAGATATGAGGCTCCCCCGATCTTAACTGTCTACACACTTTCCCATTGTCCATATCGCTTGTATCTCCGTTGGCGAGCCCTCCCCCACCTCCTGCCAGGGACAATCAACAGCTGGCTCGGAGGTTACATCACCCCTGGACCCTTGATTTTCTGCTCTGCTGCCGCTGTGGCGCATCGACCCCACAGTGCAGGCGCGCGCCTCCCGTTATCGATTAGATCAAACCATCATTTTTTTGATCGGGCCAAATTTTTTTACTTGGATGCTACCAGCTGCCGCCACTGCCAACCGTCAGATCTCAAAAAACGACGGCCTGATAACGGGGGTCGCCAACGTCAACACTTTCGAGGCCGACAGGGCTCGGAGAACAAGGCGATATGGCTTCTTCTCTTGCGAGACAATTGGCGCAAGTCGCCGCCAATTCCAAGGCCACACTCAACGTAAGGACGCAAAAGGCTGCCCACTCCAAGTCTTTGATCTGGGAGCCTCGGGTGGCCGCAACACAGAGTTACCAGGCCTTATTCACCATCTGCTACGCCGGATTCGAAGAGCTCTGCCAGCTAGACAATCGATTTGCGTCTTTTCGATCCACCATTTTCAGTGAAGAAAGTCAAGACCAAGATCGATCACTGCTCACTGCAACGGAAAATGCAGAGCTCGACCGTCACATCGAAGCCTTCCTTCGCTTGGTGGGCGCCCGAATAAGGCTCATGCCTGCGATTAAGGCAATCGAATGGTTGATTCGTCGATTTCGGTAAGCCTTGCCCGATGCTTATTCGGGGGTACCAAGGTCATCATACTAATTCCAATGCCAGAATCCACCATGAGAACACGGGTGTCCTGCTCATGACATTTCTCCCATATCACTCGATACAGGCCTTCGTAACACTCCTGGATATCTTGCCGTCTCGAGTTCCCCACGACTTCCGGTTCCTCGACCCTTACATCCGATCGAAGACTGCCCCGCCTCGATCGATCCTGGTCCATCAAGCAGTTCATCACCCCGAATTTCTCACCTTGTACTCTGAATACACCCTGGAGTCGTGCAGGACCGGCTTCCAGTATCCGGCGCAAATTGTATTTTGGGGCGGCCTATTGACCGAGGCCGTGAATGGCGTGCTGAGCAGAGCGCAATCTGGTCGAGCTGCCGTTCAAAGTGACAACACGCAAAACCTGCTGCATAGACTGGGACCCATTTTTGCGGAATCTCTCATCATGAAGAACGTGCCGAGCCTTCAGATCGCTTCGTACATGGCTGTGGTCATTTTCGTTTCCAAAGGCAATCTGGAAGACGCAACTGTCACCGCCTTCATGGAGCAGACGGTGCGTGGTTGGACAACGGAAACCATGCGTTCTGGTCTTATCTGTCTTGCCATCATGGCTCAATTTAGATCGGCAAAGCAAATGAGCAGCAGAGTCACCAAAGCGCTCATGAAAGTACCGAATGTCGGCTCATTGCTTGTTGACATCGGTCGCGAGCGCAGAGTGGACAAATTGGCCAACGGGCTTTGCCTGGCTCTGATCGAAAGGTTTACGAAGAAAGGAGACTCTGGCGGTCTCCCTACAATCATGGCTGTGCTCAAAAGCCAGATTCTCAAGGAAAAGCAAATGACTGTCGTCTTCAAGTCCCTGCTACTCACGGCGCTGAAGCTCAATGACGATAACGACGAAGACGGCAAACTGGGGCGCGAACTAGGATCGGCCTTGATGTCGTTATCGCAAACCACCGGCAAATCCGGCGATATCATTCAGTCCGTTATACAAGATGTCGACTTCGACATTGAAGAACTCGAAATGAAACTAGATCTTTCGTTCCGAACCAGGAAACTTCCGATGACAGTGGCGCCGAGGAGCCATGAAACTCCACAAACTAGGAAGCCTCAAAACTTGGAAGCTGCCATTGATGAGCTTTCGGCGAGGAAGGAGAAGTTGCCAGCATGCATGCTGTCCGAGCGCACGAGCGTTTTCGAAGAATTCAGTCATCTCTTCTTCAGCGTTGTGTCAGAAAACCCTCAGCGGCCCGACGCTGTTTCCAAGTTCAACGAAATCCCCGCTTTGCGGAGACAAACAGCCTTGGAGGATTGCACTTACTTCAGCTTCTTCATGAAGATATGGTGCGGGCCTTATCCTGCGCTCGCCCGTGCAGCCGCGCTCAAAATGGTGGAAGCCCGCCTTCAGCCCAATGACGACCAAGAAACAGATCTCCAGGCACTCATACCCTACGCCGTAACGGCTCTCGGCGATACATCCAAGCGGGTTCGCCAGGCGGCTGTTCAGCTGATCGCCGCCATGGCCAAACTGTACGTTCCGCCAATTACGGCCAAAGCGAGCAAGGTATGGGGTTTCGACTCATTGTATGGGAAGACTGGAGTCAAGAACAGCGCCCTCCCTGCCGATGTGGTGGCTAAGTTCCTTCATCTGCAAATCGTGCCCGCTGCCGAGAAATGTGTCATGGACGCAGAACAGATCTTCTCCGTCCTCAGATCTGCTATTGAGCAGGGCAAGTATCCGTCTCCCCCGCAACCAGCTTTAGACAAAAAGGACCACATGGGACACTCGGCTAGACTTGCATTGCTATCGTTCTTTGCGCATCATGCCGAGCAAACTCCGCTGCTGCTGGTCAAGGACAGACTACTGAAGGGCCTCAACGAGATCAAGGGCGTTGGCAGCACTACTCGAACCAAATTATTGCTGCCTATTCTCCAGTGGTGGGGTAGACTCGGCGAGACAGGCGCGAAAGAGCGGTGCAAGGCTGAGCAGCTGGACTCCGTCTCTTTGAACTCTCGTTTTGTCGATATTGTGGTCGCCAACGATACTAATGGAGTAGAAGCACTGCTCAACCTCATTCCGTCTGTACAAGATGACCAAGAAAGCAGCCTGGTGTGCGCCATCTTCGATCGGATAAAGCGGATGTGGCCGTCGATGAAGGATGACATCAAGTTCACCGTCGCCAGCAAGTGCTTGCAACTTTACCAAGAGAGATCTAGCTCCACGATCTCTGTGGAGGCAGCGAAGCTGCTTCATTCTGTGGCTCTCACTACCGAGATTCTTTCCCATTTCCTGCAGGTTACCCCCGAACTGAGCAGCGCTCTTCGCACCTTCACCTTTGTGCTACAGCTCGTCGACGACTCGGACCCTGTCTCGCACCCAGAACTGCTCGACGATCTTTTCTCAAGGTTGACAAGTCTGCAGCAATTCAGAGCAGTGGTGGGCTCTGAGCTCGGATATCTGCAGAATCTGATTCTCAGAAGCTTGCGGGCAATGATGCCCGCCTACAAAGCCGACAAGGAGTTGAAAATTGACAGTTCCGGTGGCTATTGCGGTTTACTTGTCAATTGTATACAGAAGTCGTCCAGTTCCGTCGTCCAGAATGCTGCACTCCTTCTTATTGCCGACCTTGCCACAACAGCACCTAATCTCGTTCTGCACGGCGTTATGCCGATTTTCACCTTTATGGGGGATTCCGTTTTGCGACAGGGCGATGATTATTCTGCCCACGTCGTGTCCCAGACAGTCAAAGAAGTCATTCCTCCACTGATCCAGTCTCTCAGAGAGGGCAACAGCGGTCCTGTTGCGGGGGCGTCCGAAATTCTGGTCAGCTTCACCACTGCCTACGAACATATTCCAGCACACAGGCGTCTGGAGCTATTCGTCGCACTGATTGAGACGTTGGGGCCACGGGATTTTCTCTTTGCGCTCGTAGCCATGCTCGTCGACCGATACGATAACAGCGACGCCCTTCTTTCGTTCATTATACTGATATTGAATCGATTCGACACCAAGACGCAACTAGAGACTTTTGACAAGATCCTGGATCTTGTGGCCGATCTTTTCAAACCCAAACACCTACTCAAACACAGCGTGTCTTTTGTCTTGCTTGACACCACAGAGAAGGATAGGAATGTGATAGCTCTTCGACAGCTCTCCGCCATTCCTGTTTTCCTGGGCAACAAGAAACTACGCTCCAAAATGGGAGATTTGGCAGATTGCGACGACATGAATGCTGCTGAAGCCAGAGAGTCGTACACTTGTCTGCTAGAGAAAACCCTCGTGTTGGCCGATACCGTCAAGGCCGATCCCGCTCTACATGGGCGTTGTGGCTCTGTGCTGTCTCAACTGTTGAATTTGTTGACCATTGGCGAATTTATCAAAGCCGTCGAGAATCTACTGGACAAACCAGATTTTGGACTGCGCCAGAAGGTTCTCCGAGCGCTGGAGATTCGTGTCGATGCAGAAAGCAACACGGACACGACGTCGAGAAGTGCTTTGCTCGCATTTCTACCCCAGCTGACAGCCGTCATCCGCGAATCGAACGACATTCGCTACAAACACACAGCAGTCACATGCGTCGACAAGATCGCCGAGAAGTATGGCAAGAAGGATCTCGATGCAGTCATCGCGGCAGCCTTGACAATCGCCGGAGAATGCTGCTTAGGACAAGGAGAGAAGCGTCTACGTATCATGGCTCTACTGTGCTTGACGTCTCTGGCAGACGTGCTCCAAGGTGACATCGTACCTATCATCCCTGTTGCTTTCCCATGGGTTATCAAGTATCTGCAAATCAGTTCGGGGACCGAAAGCAGGGATGCGGAGCTCCACACAGCTTGCTACGGTCTGATCAGCTCCCTGGCAGAACATGTGCCGTATCTGCTGTCGGACTATCTGGAAGACATTCTGGTTGCATCATATCAGTCGGCCCAATCGGATCTGGATGATGACACCTGCGGCAGTAGAAGGGGCTGCTTGGAAATCATTGCCAGGAGAGTGGGTGCCAAGGAGCTCTTTACTGTTTTAGAGGGCAACTGGGACAGAGCCAGGGATGCAGGGTATTCGGTAAGTTGCCACACTGCGCCGCTTGTTTCTAGTCGTGCATGCTGATGTATTCTCGCTGCACGGTAGGCCATGACAGAGTACCTGGCGATGCTATCACTGGCGGTGGAGAAGCACAATAAGAGCAGCATTACCAAAAACTCGGCGGTATTGCAAAGTATCCTGATGAAGGGTCTCGACCTCCGTCGCCATGCCGGCGCAGAGCGCGAGATGGAGGCCGCGGCATCGAAGAACGTGGCACACATTGAAGAGAAGCTGAACGAGATGGCACTGAAGATGATATACAAGCTCAACGACGCTGCATTTCGGCCCATCTTTGTCCAACTGGTGGAATGGGCGAGCACAGGTCTCCCGGCAAGTCAGCAAAAGGGCCTCAAGTGCCGTCGGTACAGTGTCTACGGCTTCCTGCGGACCTTTTTCGGCGGCCTCGGGTCGATTGTCACGAACTACGCCACGTACGTGCTCGAGGATGCGGTCAAGATACTCAAAACTCTGGATCCAAATGACTTGGACGACGGTCTGCTATGGAACAGGGTGCTGCAGGTGTTGAAGACGTGCTTCGAACACGACCAGGATGACTTTTGGCAGGCGCCGTCACATTTCGGAGCCGTGGCTCCCGCGCTTCTGGACCAGTTCCTGCAAGCCAGCGTGGCGGATGTGAGTGGGTACCTGATACCGGCGTTGGTCGAGCTGGCGGCGGCAGCGGACTCGCAAGCGCACCAGAAGGACATCAACGCCGGACTGATGAAACACCTCAAGTCGGAATCGACTGCGGTGCGTCTGGCGGCAGTCAAATGCCAGCAGGAGCTGACGGACCGACTCGGAGAAGAGTGGCTGTCGATGCTGCACGAGATGCTGCCTCGTATCAGCGAGCTGCAAGAGGACGACGACGAAGTGGTGGAAAGGGAGACGCAGAAATGGATTCTCAAGATAGAGGGAGTTTTGGGCGAGCCTCTGGACGCCATGCTGCAGTAAGACAGGCAGGGCGAGGCAGGGCAGAGCGGGGGCAGGAGGTAGTAAGATGTTGGGCCGGGTTCAAGGGTACGGATAAGTTTCGGGGGGGTACAAACCGGTCATTTATTCGAGCTTACTCAGCATGTGACACAGGTCGATCTGTGGATTTCTTTTCTTCCTTTTTCTTTCCCTATTTTTTTCTTTCCATGCATTCGTTATCTTGAGCTGGGCAGCACCAGAAGCGCGCATACAGCATGCATGCATGATGTTATCGCGCCGATGCGATGCAGCCCGGTCCCGCGGACGCAGTCTCCCAACGCACATGTGAATGTCCACGTTGGCCAAGCTCCAATCACGTCGGCGACCAGCTCGGCTAGCTCGACAGCCCTACTGGCCGTGTATTTATGTTGTGTAAGTATGAGAGCACCCGAGCCCTGTCTGGTGACGACGACGCTGTGCCCGTCATCGGCGGCAGTGTTGGTGTTGGTGGTGGTGTTGGTGGTTGCAGCCTCTTTCCACCTATCGGGGTAATTCGTCGTATCAATGGATGGATGCCCAGGGCTGTGCTGCTGCTGCTGCTGCCAGGTCTCATGCTTTTCCATTTGATGCCTTTTCTTTGCGCGATCGACTAAGCCAGCGCACACATGTGTACTTGGGACAATCAATCGACGAGTGGGCGGAGTTTTTTTTTTCTCTCTCTTTTCCCTCCCCCCTCCCCTGCTCTTGTACTGTATGTGCAAGTGCGCGTGCCTGGTATCTTTTGTGGTCTTTTTGGCCCATAGTGCGGCTCACCGAAAGATAAGCAGGCTGCCACAAGGGGAAAAGGGAAGGGG
>JAPFUF010000768.1:0-37262 GCA_030780645.1 Aschersonia sp. MBC 508
CCCCTACCCCTTCAACCCCCCTTCTCCCTCATCCGCCCTCGCCGTGACTACTGTATGTGATTCGGCGTGAATGGCTATTGAAGGTGTGGATGGGTTTCCTTTTTTGTTTGGTTCGTTTTGGGGATCTGACGTGCCGATGCGCCCAACCCATGACGATCACCACACGCAGAACAGAGGGGAGAATAAAACTCAAAGTCAAAATCACAGTGACACGTGTTGGACAATGGCGACGAGGGCAGGAAAACAAACACAGTGACTCAACAGGTTGTAAAATTTTTTGACTTTACCACCGGCTACAAGATGGACTCAGGCGCAGATTGTTTCACGTGGACAGACACAAACACTCATCATCACGACCATCGCTCCAAACATCGCAGCACGTGTGTGTTGTCTACTCTCCTCCTCATCAACATCGTAGATACGCCACTGCTGCTGCGTCTGGCTCTGCGGCTCAGGGACAGGCCGACGCAAGGCCCGACAGTGACGCATTGCATTCGCCGGCACCCGCTGGGAAAACCACAGACACGTTCGTCTTTTCGTACCATCGCTTGCTCAGAAAGCCGACTGCGGGCTACGCAGAACACACGACTGACAACACGAAACGTCTGAATACTGCACTAACGCCGAGAAAAAGACTAATGCGCACAGCAAAGGCACACTTACACGCACTTACCCATGCAACCACACATGATAATGACGACTAACAGTTGGGATTCGTTGCAGAGTCAGCAGTCAAGGCACTTGGCGCTGCCGTTCAATCTGCGAGACCCGAAGATTCGCCTTTGCAGCGATGAGGTTTTCAACTCAATACGCCGTCTGTTACCCGAAATCATCAATGTGGCCGAGGGTCGCTGTGGGGGCTATCTTGTTCTTGCCGTTGAAAGCTACCCTCCACGACCGTGGCCGCTCACCGTGGGCGGTTTACCTTTCATACTCAATAGCGGCATAAGAATAACAGACGACACAAGAATGACAGGCGGCATAATGATGGCAGGCGGCTTTGGTCGAGTGCTTCTTTTCCCTATCAAAGAGGCGTCGAGGCCCAGTTTCTCACTAAAAATCTGTCCACATCTCTACCGTCCACATCTCTACCGCGAGGAGCAGATGTTCTCGAGCCGCGAGTTGCAGGACATTGCGGATGAGCTGTCCGGACTGGTGGCCTCGCGCCATCCAGGCGTCAAGGTGTTTGAAGTGATGGCTTGCATGGAAGGATGGTTTTTCATCATTCTCAGCCACAAGCTGGACTGGAAGGCCATTCGTGCGCTGCCTGGCTTGGTCGCTGGTTTGCCGACTGGCTACATGCTCGATAGTGCACTGAAACGACCGGCGACGTGGGCTGATCAACTGACAGCAGCAGCGCCCAAGACCCCATCAGCGCAGGGAGTTCTTGCCGGGTCGGGGGAGGCCATGGATCCCTCCACAGGCGCTACGATTGAAGGATGCGTGGTTGCCAAGTCTCTCCGATTGTTCCATTCTCCTTCTTCTTCTTCCTCCTCCTCCTCCTCCTCCTCCTCCTCTGTCGACAACGACGGTCATTGCGGAGAGGTCGAGTACGTCACGTATGACTGGTCATGGTGCGGCCAGCAAGAAGGTGGTGACGGAGACGAAGAATCGCGCATCATCCCTGATAACATGCGTGGCAGCCTTATAAGCGACATTCACAACCACGTCACTGGCACATTGCAGTTTTATGTTGGGGAAGGTGGCTTTAAAGGCTTCGCGGCTTCCATCAGACACGACGAGGCAGGCAGTCCAGCACCATTGGTCGACATACAAGAACGACTTCGAAGAATCAATTTGTAAACAGTATTTCTTCTGGTGTTGTTTGATGAAAGAAAGCACCGAGATGGTTATGGTCAGAAAACTGCTAATTGATCAATGACAGTTCCATTCCTCTGTTGTACAGTGGACCGTCTGCCTCAGAAAAACATACCGTAGATGGTCATTGACGTGACGCATTGTGTTCACCGGGGATTCAGTGAAAGCGGATAAGCTAAGCTTCAAGGAGTGATCACGCGTCATGTGGGAGAGGAGTAAGCGAGGGTGATCCACGCGGTGCCGGGGGAAGGACGCTGCATCGTGCAAGCTGACCAATAAAGAACTCCCTTAATGATGATTGATATCTACGCCGGCGGGAGACCAGACGATGGCACGCCCCCAGCGAGAACAAAGATCCGATGAGGCAACAGAGGTCACACGATTGAGAAGTCGTTCCAAGAGATTGACAGAGGCCTTCGTCCCTGAGCTGTACATCTCGGAAACCCAACGCAGAAAACGACGATGCTTAGGATTCATTGGTTGTTCAAGCCATGGTTTTGGCAGACTGAGAGGTGTAATTTGGACGTCCATTCATCATTTTTGACATGCTTGCTCTTGTCACTTCTTTCTTTTATTCTTCCTTCCTTCCTTTTCCTTCTCTTCTGTCTCCTCTCCTGGGGACCTGCTCGGCCAAATCTTCTTATTGTAACACTAGTACCCTCACGTTCGGATGAAATCCAGATCAAGTGACGCAAATTTGATGAATTGTTGTGTTTGCCGTGACTCACCTGACGTCACGCGCCGCGATGAAGAAAGAACAATAGCAGATGTCTATTGGGCGAGTTCGACTTTTCCCAACCGCGAGCTTGTACCCTGCTGACGATCGACTACTTATAGACTCTGGACTTCTTTCACTTCCTTCACACCTTGTCTTTTCACCCATGCTTCTCACATTTCGTTCCTAACCACACCTTGTCTTTCCACCTACACTTGTCACAACTCGTTTCTAACCACATCATGTCATCCCATACAAGCGTCCGCGCACTCGCTGTCATTCCGCAGCCTGTCGAGCAAGAGAAACCAGTGCAGCAGCGGAGAATCACCCCCCACTCGTGCCTCGTCGTCGTTGCCAGAGCAGTCACTTAGTACTAATCGCCCGAAAACCGTTCGACACCGGCGAAAAATTAATTCCCGGAGGACGTAATCCCTATCAGAAAACTTCTTTGCTCCCAATCCTCTGCTTCGTGTCTAGCCAGGTCGATGATCGTTGCCTTCCGCGCTGATCGCTATTACGCGCTGGAAATCGAGATTACTCATCTGAGTACTATAAATCTTACGAGTCCAAAGAATGTTGCAGGGTTACTGAAAATGGTAAGACTCTACATAGCATTACGAAGACTTTTGAGTGCGAGAAATGGAACAAGATATAGAGAATCGCAGAATGCCTGTGCTCGGAGTGCGTCACGGTAATGAAAATCGTGCCCCAGCTACAATGTCGCGACCCAGAACCACAGGTCAAGATGGAAACATGGTCCGCTGAAAGATAGAATCTACAGAGTCGGCAAGACAGATATACGGTACCTACACAGGTGGGCGGTGGTGAAGATTGGCGACGTTATTTCACAAAGAAAAATACCCGCAGACAAACCCATCTTCCAGCCCTCGGTCGAGTTTTAAGATTTACATTATATTAGCCATTATATGTCCTCCCCAACTGAACCTCCACCTCCCGCATTCACAACAAGTCATCCCTCCGGCTGCTTCGCCGCAGACTCGATGCGCGGGAAGACCACGTCCCGGCCTTCCTGAACCGGCTGAAGCTCAGAGCGGCTGGCACCGCAAGTCCGCCCTGCTGCTCTCGACTACTCGGCACGGCAGCGCGCTCCACACGCTCCCAGTCCTCGCCCCGTCGTCCCCGGGGAGGCAGTTTGTCAACGGCGTCGCCGCTGTCCGAAACGGCGCTCGGCAGCATAGAGAGCTTGCCTGCCCTGCCGCCGCCGCCGCCGCCGCCGCCGCCGCTGCTGATACTGTTGCTCAGGCCCTTCATCATGGCACCGCGGAGGGCGGCCCACGACTCGACCTGTCCGTTGGTTGCCTCCTCAACGCAGTTGCATTCGTCGCCTGCGGGACAGAGCGTCTCGCCCGCCGCGTGCCACTCCGCCAGACAGCCTTCGTGGCTGGCACACCCGCACGACAGGCACGGTGGGAACAGCGCATCGACGGGCTCGAGGCAGTACACGCACCGGAGCTGCGACTGCAGCCGGTGACACCGATCGCAGGTGCCGACTGCCCCGCCCACGTTGTGGTGGTGGTGGTCCTGGTGGTGGTGTGGTGATGTAGCAGTCGCAGTCGCTGCAGCTGCAGCACCGGTGGAGTTGCTGCTGCTGCCGTACCGCACCGGCTCCAGCTGCGTCTCATGGATGCGACAAATGCCCGTGACGTCGAGGCCGCGGCCGGAGGCGACAATGTTGTGCAGCTGGTCCTTCTTCCTGCTCATGATGATGTTGGTGCTGGGAGACGAGCCGCTTCTTCTGTGGCTTGCCGGGGTCCCGCTCGCGACCGATGCTGCGAACCGCAGTGTGGCCGATTCCTGGAGGCTGCCTTCGAGGGCTGCCGCTGACGAGGAGACCTCGTCTTCTTCCTCTTCCCGCAGGATGTTGAACTTCAACACCTCGAGACGCGAGAGCGGCTGGTCCCACATCTGCAGCATCTCTGCGTACGCATAGCGGTATCTGGCATAGATTGTCGCCCGACTGCTGTCCAAGACGGGCGAGTTGAGCCAGCCGTCGTCGTCAAAGATTGACTGGTCTGCCAGTGAAACATTGACAGCTACGGGGACCAATGGAAGCATTTCTTCCCGCCTGTGCTCTTCATCAGATAAGGATGTCTTGCCACCGCCGGCGGAATCACCGGATGCATTGGCGTGGCCAGAATTGCTGATGGAGGGGACCAGACTGCTGATGAAGTTTTCGGCAGGACTCGGTCTTTTGCGACCGCCCTGGATGGGCGGCGAGGAAGAGCCACCACCCCCTGTCAACGACTTGGGGAGCGTTGCTGTAAAAGCTGATGCAAAGCTGCTGTTCCCTCGTAGGATGCCACGGCTCGTGGGCGATCTTGATGTCGGTGGCAGTGGCGGCGGCGGCTGAGAGTCCATCTCGCCGAGCAAGCTTCTATTCCTCATGGGAGGCGTCTCGCCACAGGAGAACGAGTTGTTGCCCGTGTCGCCGTTCCATAGAAACTCCTGCGACCCGTGGGAGCCGGCGTAGTGAAGCGGAGTGTGAAGCGTGCCCGGCGTCGTGGCTGCCGACGTCGTCTGGCTACGAGCATTCCATTTCCACGCCGAGGCATCAGTGGGGAAGTAATCCAGTGAGAACGACGGTGCTTTCAAAGGCAGTGGTGTTTCCTGCTTTGCCAGATGAGATTCTACGTATGCAACGCCATCGTTTGTGTGCGGTTCATTGAACACGCACGACAGCATGGCCAGCATCTGGGTGTCGGCGAGCCTCTCATAGTAGTCGAATAAATCATTGACAAACTCCCTGGCAAGTGGATGCTCACCCCATTTGACGCGACCGACGAGGCCTGTAGCATTGTAATGCAGCCAATTATCCTGCTCCGAATCAAGGTCTTTGGCACTCAAAGACACAGCCTCACGTGCAATGACCAGGATCGAAGTGTGGTTGTGATCCCGCCCCAAGACTTCGAGAGGAATGCCCTTTGTGAGCAGAAGCGCGAGGTAGTGCCATATGTCCACCAGTTCGTCGTTGCCGTACTTGCCAGCCACTCGGGCATTGTGTTCACAGACATCCGCTCCGTCGCCAAAGATTGCGTATTCTTCAGCAAACTCTCTTTTCGACGGCAGGAGGGTCCGCAAGTCGTGCATGACAACCACATTCCGAGGTCGTCCGAATCGGCGGCGGCTGGTGATGGTGCCGGTCCCAGTGCCGACTCCCGTCCCTGTCCCGCCGCCGCTGGATCGCACCGACCGATCTTCGCTCCATGTTTTCCGGAGCTGTCTATTTGAACTGTACCACAAGCTCATCTTGTGAACCGATGTCGACTCGGAGCCACTGGAGGACGACGACGAGAGCTCGCTTTCCGATTCGTCCGATTCGTCGTCCGTCGCAGACGCTTCATCGGTAGCATACTTCTGCTTTGACGGCAGCTCGTAGGTGAGACGACCGAATCCTGCAAAGAAGGGCTCGCCCTTGGAGCGCTCTTTGTTATGGAGCTCTGCGGAGGTCGAGAACAAAGCTCGCGCCTTCTCCTCCTTGGAGGGAAAGAAGCACACAAGGCGGCCGTCGGGTGAAAAGCGAGCGCCGCAAGTTCTGGGCTGTGGCGGTATGTTGCGGTGAGGCAACGGGGCCAGAGTCGTGTCAGCATCTGCATGAGGCAGCTCCTGCGACATGGAGGCAGAGCCGCCAGTGGGAATATCCTCATCCTCCTCGCTCGAGCTGTCGTCTGTGAGAGCGTCCAAATCATCGTCCAAGTCTCTTACATTCTTGAAAAGGGCAGTGCTGGATTCCAAATCCACTTCCCCAAGCAGGTACGTGAATACAACTTCCAGACAATTTTGCTTCCTCTGCAAAAACTGATTCGCTACTTGATGAATTTCCGTCGAGATTTTTGTATGCGTTTCCTCCGGCATGAACGACGTCTTTTCAACAGTGAACTTGGGTGTCTTTACCGTGGGGTATTCGGAAGGAATATCGATCTTCAACTTGACAAAAATCGGTTCATTTTCAAAGCCCCACGGGCCTGTAAGGGATACATTCAACGTCAAGCTGTCCATGTCGATATTTTCCCATTTGACCTTGGGGATTTGGGTGCTGATTCGAAGCAATTCCTCCCGAATGGTATCAGGCTGACCCCATTCATCGTCTGGATAGTTGTGGCCCAAATGCCCACGATCTTTGGAATTTCGGCGCCTAGGTTGATCGGCCGACGGCTTTCTCTTTGTCATCGTAATTCCCTTCATCCAACCAAGCTGCGCCTGACTCCTGTCGACTTGTTTCCCCAGATCAATCTTGGCTTTCATTGACGGACCGCGCCATGCCGGGCGAAGATGACGATTCGAGTGTCCAGCTGACCGTACGCCCAACGTAAGAGCGCTTTGTTTGTGCTGCAAGTTTCCCGTGCTAGTCTTGTGATCACTCATGGTACCAGCCTTTCGGTCGCGGCTGGAGCCGTCATCGATGGTTCGGAATGTTTTGTAAGCAGCGCCCTGTCTGGTCAAGCTAAGGCCTTTTCTTGCCGGACCATCCTTGACATGGCCGACACCGGAGTAAATGTTGGCATCCAGGCAATGCAATCTCAACTCGTTGTCGGTGCCCCAAGACACCAACTGAAATTCGCGATGGTCGATATTGTCGTCAGATATGCCCCCCCGCGTTCGCCACAAGAACTCCTTGGCTTTGTGATCTCCGTGACCTGGGAACACTGCCACGGGACTCGGAGCAGCCTCAACCGGACATCCCTCAGACCACAGTCTATCGTACAAGAACAGGTCGCCTGGCTCGTTCTGGGGCATGGCGAGCAGTCCCCAACCAAAAGGGGTGTGCCGAGCTCTCCAGACCGGAAAGTCGGTCTGAATCACATGTTCCAGCTGTTCGCTGTCGTCTTTGCCATAGTCCCAGAACCGAATGGTTTTATCTAGGGAGCAGGTGACAATGCCAGTCCTTCGCGTGCGGTTCCAGTCGATTCCATAAATCTTGGAAGTATGCGCGCTGATGGACTTGACCGGCTCGGCAGCTTTCCTGTCGTCCCAGACATGCAAGAAGCGGTCGTGGGCAGAGGCGATGACATGGGGATCTTGACGGTTGAACTTCACCTGTGTCGCTCCCGCAAACCAATCACAGAAAGTGAGAGCAGGCTGTCTCGGTCGCCTCAGATCCCACCAGTGCACGTACCCATCTACGGAGCATGTGGCGAGCATGTCCGGGTGATGAGCCGAGAAATTGACATCTGTGATGGCACGGCTATGACCTTGCAGCGAGTGCTCAATGGCTCCAGAATTGGAATCCTCCCTGAGATTGAGATTCCATACCAACGCGCGATGATTGGCAGTGGACACAACCCAGTAGTCTCGGGCTGCGAATGGGGACCACTGGACGTCACACACCAACCATGGGAGGCCATGGCTCCTGAGCCTTCTTGGCGGATTGTAGGGAGAGTCGAGGTCAATGATGGCGAGTCCGTCCGGGGAAGCGAGAGCGATATCGCGACCCGAGGGCGAGATTGTAGCTGACCCGACCAGGCCATCGACGTGTATGGAGCCATCCGAATCGAAGCTGTCACTGTCGAAGGCGGACTTGATGACCCTGCCCTTTCTCGGAGAGTCTGGCGGCTGGTCAAATGGTGGCATTACAGCTGCTGGTCCAGTAGGATAATCATGCCGTCGGCAAGCTCACATACGTTTGGCGGAGTGAACTGAACAGGGCTGCTGATATCTGGCTACATGGCCAAACGGATATGTGCTGCACGCACCATGCCCAAAGTCGGCCAAGCTGGCGATGGGCTCAGGCGAACGTCATGCTACGGCCGGCGAGCTGCAAGTTGAATCGGGTCGGAAGTGAAGCTTTGAACTGATGGAGTCGGGTGAGTCCAGGAACTATTGAGGCCTGGTCATTAGCGGCGGCAGGGCGCCCTCCAAGCACTCAAGATCCCCGCAGCAGCCCACCAGCGACCCGGCACAGCGTCCGTTCAGCAGGGTCCAGCAGCATGCAGAGCTCCATGCCGGTTGCCAGCTTGCCTGGTTGTGTCATGTTGCTCGTCCCGCCTGCAGGATGCCCCGCCTCATCAGACATCCCGACCATCAGACTTCAAACTTGTCCTACCTCTACGGCTTGGCTGCCCTCACCCTTGGCTCAAGACTCTTACGTCTCCGCTCGCTATTCCCGGATTCAACTCTGTGCCGTCTTCCACCCTCAATTAGATACACAGCTCGCCGCGCCATCAACGAGTGAAAATGGCGTTGCCGAAGCGCATCATCAAAGAGACGGAACGACTCATGGCAGAGCCGTAGGCAACAGAACCCCGCATGGCGCAAGGCGCGACCTGGGACAAGCTCGACTGACAGTCATCTCTTCTCACCAGTGTTCCGGGAATCAGTGCCGTCCCCCATGAAGACAATCTGCGATACTTCGATGTCGAAATTCACGGCCCTTCTCAGTCCCCTTACGAAGGTAGGCCTGACGAACACCCCAAAAGCTGGCCACCGAATGTCGGAGCTCTGTTAATGATGAAGGGATGTGCAGGCGGGATCTTCAAGCTCGAGCTCTTTCTCCCCGACGACTATCCTATGACGCCACCAAAGATTCGATTCCTTACTAAGATATTCCATCCAAACGTGGATAAACTAGGTCGCATTTGCCTAGACGTTCTCAAGAGTATGTGTGCCGAGCTCTTCCCGCCCGCGGACGTCCCTCCCTCGGCCTGCGTGCATTGAGTACTGATATCACGAACCGCAATTAGATAATTGGTCCCCAGCCCTGCAAATCCGAACAATCCTTTTGTCGATCCAGGCCCTGCTAGGCGCTCCAAATCCCGATGACCCCCTCGCGGCGGACGTAGCTAAGAGCTGGAAGGAAGATGAGCAAGCGGCCATCGCGACTGCTAAGGAATGGACTAAGAAATATGCGCAATCCAGTTGAGAGACGCGCCGAATGGGAAGAGGGAAGAATCGAAAGCGAAATGTAGTTACCTGGGGAAGGTAGCTGCCTGGATCGAATCGCCATCGACAATCGGTGATTTCCGCACATGACATGAGCATTCTGGGAGGAGTTACATGGGTCAGACGTTCCCGCGGACTGGTTTCATTTTCCTTTTCGTTCATGCGCTCCGTTTTACCTGTTTTGTACGCTTAGAAAAACACCGAGGCTTGAGCCATGTAGATTTTGAAATCTTGCATTTTGAAAGCATGAAACTGGGCCAAGTTCCCATAGAGAATGCTGAGCTCGTTGAACGGAAACGGCGTTTACTTCGCCGTGAATGCAAAGCGACCTGGTGGTGACATAAGACGCGTTTTCGCAGATCCCAATATGATCCCCTGCGTGACTCGCTAGGGCGACTGACTTTATAGGCCAGCAGTCATGTCAGCAAAGAGTCATATCGTCCCATTTTATATCCGTTCGGTGACCGAATTTGTCTCCTTTCAGACGGCCAGTCCAGTCCATATGCGGTCTTCAGTACCCTCAGAATATCAGTCGCTCGGCCGCTCGATGGTCAGAGTCCTCCAGCTGTCCGAGCACAAAATGGTCACCAAACACAAGAAAACATCATGCTCCAGTATTGGACACCTTAGAATTTCGTTCGTGCCTTTTCGAGGTTCTTGCAACTACAATGCTAGATAGAGTACACAGACGCAATGATTCATGATAGCAGCGAGATGCAAGTCCATTACACCAGAGCCAGGTCGCCGAATTTCTCCTACCGCAAATATTAGTTCCCGTACTTCATTAAGCTGGTTTTTCGAAGCGACATACCTTGTATCCTGGCACCATCCATCTGCCCTTGGAAATGAGCTGGGTAGTCTTTTCGTCGATGGACTTTTCGGCAGCAGCAACCTCGTCCTGATCACACTTAGCATAGGAGTGACGGGCGCAACTTCGCTCGTTAAAACACGTACAACGGTGAGATCCTCGAAGGGACGAGCCTCTTCAATGTTCTTCAACGTAGCGG
Source organism: Aschersonia sp. MBC 508 (assembly GCA_030780645.1). NCBI lineage: Eukaryota > Fungi > Ascomycota > Sordariomycetes > Hypocreales > Clavicipitaceae > Aschersonia > Aschersonia sp. MBC 508. The sequence continues at coordinate 10,438 of JAPFUF010000768.1, forward strand.
CCAGGTCCTTCAGCTCCAGATCGACCGCCTGCTTGGTAGCCTCAGCATTCTTGACGGCCTCAACCTCAAAAGCCTCAATGGCTTTCAATTGGCGAGAGACATCGTAGGTCGTAGGCTTGAAGGCCTTGAAGCGCTTCTCAATCTCGTCGACGACAGCCTGATTCTTCAAGGTCGATCGGTAGGCCGAGAAGTCGACCGTCGTGGATTGCTCCTGAAGTTGTTGGATCTTGCGGCGGGCATCCTCGTTGCGCTTCTTGAAGGCCTGCAGGGAAGCGACCGTCTGTCCGCGGAGACCCAGCGAGCTGGTCACCTTGGTCCAGTCGACTTTGAGAGCTGCGCTTCGCTGAAAGGAGGGCAATCAGATTTTAGCTCGTGCATTTCGCGGAAGGAAAGAATCGACAAATGTGCTCCGGCCTGAACGCAGATTGTTATTCTTGGTCAATTGAGGGGTTGACTCACCGTGGCCGCCATTTTTGGGGATGTTGTGTGGGATGAACGTGGAAAGAGTGAGCGTTCTTGTTACCGACGCTTTCGCCGTGATGGATGTCTGAGCAGGACCGCCGTAAGGTCGAGTCACGTGATTGCATTCAATCCTGTAGTGTCACGCAACATGGCCAGCCTGTAACAGTAGAAGCTCGATGAGGGGGGCGATAATTCCACTCCCATGAATGGCTGGCTTTTCTCATTTCCAGTAAAAAAAGGAGGAAAATATTTAGAAACAGGATTTGACGTACGTGTCCGTAGTCTTCATCCTTGACCAATTTTTGAAAAATTCATGATTTGGCACAGAATAATTGGCGCTCATCAGCAAGAGGTCAATGTAATTCACAGTCCGAACCCATTAAGACCGTAGTCCCATTCATGACATCTAACTTTTCTGCCGTTGTAATACACAGTGGAGGTGACAGAAGACTACGTGTCACCTCATGTTGGACGCCATGCGCAAGAGAGTCGATGAGAATTCTAGTTTCAAACCGCCCCGGTCAAAGTTTATCCTAAACACTTAAGGCCATGATTGAATTGACAATGTCGTTGTCATTGTCCTTTAGCGCTTTGACGGCTTTCTTCCGGCTGACGCTGGCTTGGGTCATGACGAGTTCGATGTCCTTATCCTCGAGCCCAGTCGTATCAACCTCTTCGCCGTCGTCGTCGTCCTCCTCCTTTTTGCCTTCGGCAGATTCGACGGCTTTGCTAGAGTCGCCATGGTTGTGGCCCGCGTGCTCGGCCTCGGCATTAGCGGCGGCTAGCTGGGCAGCGGCGGCCTGTTGAGCTGTCGCATTCACATCCTCAATCTTGGCCTCACCGAACACACTATCAGGATTCAAATGTCAGTTACGAGCTCAAAGCCCCGGCTCGAGGTACCGCCTCAAATATTTGGTATTGGTACTGACATGTAGGTGTTGCTGTTGGGAGACTTGTAGACTTCAGGATTGTTGATGACGAACAAGATCTAAGCAGCTTAATCAGTCATCGAAAGTTTCTCACTGAGGGAGGTCGTTGAGCTTGGCACACACGTTCTTTGGTCGCCGAAGAGTAACACGGGTGATGTCAGGGACGCGAATCAGGTGCAGCTTCTCGATGGCTTTGCGAGCTTTCTTCTCATTGCGGTTGTGGATCACCGCAGTAGAGCCGGCGGGCAGACTGGCTTCGCCATCCTCAACGTCAGATTCGTCGCTGCTGTCCTGCTCCTCAACAGTGGGCTTCTGGACATCGTCATCTGGTAGCTCCTCGACTCTTGGATTCGCCATTTTTGTGACTAAATGTTGGTAGAAGCTGTTAGTCTCTTCCGGTAGAACAAGGTTGGGATAAATGGCGAAAATATCGTCCGCAATAGCTGCCTCACATGGCGAGTCATGGTCGCATCATGCGAAAATGATTGAGTACTCACATATGATCCGAACCGAAATGTCTGAATCTGCCTCGAGAAGTGGTTGTCCTCAGCTGTTTGTGCCTCGAAGACCGGCGCAGCAAAATTCTAGGGTTTGGTGGACGAGTGGGGCTAGACCGGATCGGGCGGTCACGCATTGTCCTTTGGTTACCGTCGAACTGACGCTGCGCCTGAGTGCTTCCGCAGTGATCTCACATCATAACAATGGTAGCCTTTCAGCAAAGTCCTCATGTATGTGTTGGCTTGTAGAATTCACATTGATTGCAATCGCACGCATCACAAGTCAAAGGCCGTACTGTCCCTTATTTGAACGTGATAATTTTGTGAATTTCCGTGTTGACGCCGCTCATCATGACGATGAAATGTGACATACAGCCTTTCCAGCGCAAGAGTAAAGAAAAGATGACAGGGAGACATATCTTGCTCCAGTAATATCTCTTTTCCCATCCAGAGCCATGCGGCCCGTTCTAATGCCAGGCACCTATTGCTCCAAAAGCACATCCACCGACTCCTATCAAATCCATCCCTTTCATTCATGCAGAGGCCTTAATCTTGGCCAGGGCCTTGCGCTCTTCGAATCGTCGCTGCTTCTTGAGGCGCATAACCTTGAAGCGGTCGAAGTCGGTCAGGTTCTTCCTCCTCTGGATTTGGTCTCGCTTCTTCGCCCAGTTGCTCTCCTTCCATTTGGCGTCGATCTCGTTCTTTTCCCAGAGCTTCTTGACAGCGCCATTTCGGGAGCCACGGATGAGACCATCTACCTTGAGGTGGGACAGTAGGCATTTATCGAGGGGAACTGATTGTCTAGGAACAACGAGGGCGGGATCTGCGGAAGGACCATCGACCAGAACCTGTATCGCAGTTAGACCTGACTCTTACTCGCCGTGAAGTCGGAACAGGATTGACTCACTCGCTTGTGATCGATGATCTCAACGATAGCGGCGAGCCGGCCAGCGTAGGGGTGGTCGCCGTTGATAGCGACAACGCGGCCGACCTCCACGAGGCGCCAGTTGGAACCCTCAATCACTGCTTCACCCATTATGTCGATGTTCTAGGACCCTATTGTCAGTCGCAGGAACATAGATAGAGCATCCGGTTGCTAAGAAGAGAGCATTGAGACTCATACCAGTAGTCGAAGACGAAATGCCGCTCGAAAGGTGGATGGGTTCAATGGCTTCTCACACCGTGGAGTCACCGACGACTTTTTGCTTACTCGGCTACACGGGTGTGTGGAGTGAAAATCCTCCTGTGCCCTAAGCAGAACGCACGGATTTTGGTTGCGCCGCAGACCGATTTGTGGGTCGGCGCTACGGGTCTGAACCAGGTCCGTCGCGTTAAATTCTGCCTCGCCGCGACAGGCCTTTATATATTTCAAAAACTTTCCTTTGCCATTGATTGCGACCAAAAGCTCCGACAAAGCATTCAATGTCATCACGAATTGGGGCTGGATTAATCCCCCGGCTCAAACATGAATATGACTATCTCAGGTAAGACCATGGATGGAGAATTTGATACCATTCCGCACTGCAGCCTGTCATGATGATGTAATTTGCGATTGATTTCTTTCGGTGGCTCTCTTTCGCCGGAGTGGCTAAACCACAAGAATACATGATATTCAATTCTTACATATTCTGAACATTTGGGTGTTTCTTTTTTCAGTTCATTTTGGAGTCTTTCTACCTTATCACCATGTACTAATGGTATTCTAGGAGGTTTGTTCGAGGCATCTTCGAGCTTCAAGTCCACCACTACAAAACGACTATGGAGACTAACACATGGTGATTCGACGTGACGGCTGGTTTGAGATGCTTTTATTTGATCTTCTCTCGGTATGTCACCGCTCGCGTGACTGTCGCGGATAACCTTTCCTCGATCTCTCTCGTGAAGCTCGTGAAGCCAGTCCATACATGTGAGACAATTAGGCTTTTCCCTTCCTCTTGAGTTCCTCTTCCTCTTCGGCGGCAATTTGCGCGTCAATTTTGGCCCCTCTCGATGGTTCGTTACCGTGCATTTTAGCCTAGAGACTGCGTGTGAATTGAGGTCATGAAAATTTCCAAGTGGGGTGTTCTACCGGTAATGTAGGATCCTTCTTAAGCGCAGCGGTCTCCGGATCATCCTTGTCGTCGTCTTTCTTCTGCAGTAGGGGTTTAGCGGGATTTCAGAATTCATGTCCGTCGTGGCCTGCAAACGTACCTCAGCGGCAGCCAAACGATTGGCAATTGATCTTTGATCCTCTAGCAGATTGTCAGTAAATACATCTAACACTGCGCTTCGTGGAATACACACTGGAGTCGTTCAGTTGGTGCGAGTTTTCCTTGCCCTCCTCATAGCGCTCGGCATCGTTGTGCTCTGAAGCTTTTTCATTCCGCTGATCGCCAGCCTCGTAAACACCGGCATTGCCGACCTTTGAGTTTCCAGACATGCTGCTGATTGTTGATTCAACAAACAAAAAAAGTTGTGCAGAATTTTATGAAGAATCTGGGGATTAATGAGCGATTTATGAGAACCAGGCCCTCTATTTTTCGGTGTTGTGCTGGCTTTTTATCCAGCCGCTTTCATGGCCCCTCCGCGGAAGGCTACGTCAACGACGTCATCAACTCGTCACGCTTTGGAAGGCAGGCCCGTCCATGTTTCGCTGAGCTTGCTTATGGAGAGAGAAGGCACGTGAGCGCTCAAGCGCTTGGGCACCTCATCCGGCCTTGTGTTGCGTTAGCGGTGGCCCGCGTGTTGGATGGAACTCAAATCGCATGCTATAGTGACCTGCCAACCAGAAGCCTATTTTCCATGGAAAGTGGCATATGATTCGATGCAGCCCAAATGAGCCGCATGGATGGCTTGCATGGCCTCTGATTAGCTGGCCTATCAAGACATGCCAAACCGACTTTTTTACTCTGCCCAATAATGGTGCATGTGGTTTTCGGGATCAATCTGACACAACTGGAAGCCGATGACACAGTCTCAGATTGTCCCGGACCGCCTCGTCTCATCTTTGTCAAGCTCAGCCCGGCCGGGCGCGCGAGGCGGAACCTAGATGAAGAGTGCATTTGGGCACAGCCAATGAAAATGTGCATGGGAACCACAGGTTGTCTTTTTTTTCTTAGCAACAAATTCACCAAGGTGAAATAACTTCATCTCGCAGCAGTGGGGCATTTTGTGGCTTAGTTTACGCCCGGATTTTTCTTTTTTTCCTTTTTTTTCCTTTTTAGTCGCTTTCTTTTTGATTTTCCCTTGCTGCTCTCTTCCTAATGGAGAAAGCGGCTGTTTCACGGCCGCCTCTTTGGCGGAGAGGGATAGGGGAAGGGGGAGGACGTGGGCGGGAGGGGGGCCCTGTTTAAAAAGAGATGATTGCTCTCGTATAATGCAGTCATTGCCTGATTGCTCTTTGTCCTGGGAAGGGGTTTCGGGACGATGCGTCCGCCACACGTCCAATATTTTTTCTTCCCGTCCCTCGACTGTGGAATGAGCGGAGAAAAGTAAGAGAGAAAGAGCGAGGGCAGGCAACGTGGGCGAAATTTCCAGGGGTCGTCTATCTAAAGAATTCCCATTCCCCCCACGTGTTTACTCTTTCCTCACCTTGTCAAGATGGACAAGCATCTCGTTTTCGACAAAGCCCTGACCACGGCCGACCAAGTCGTCCTGGAAAGCCTGGCCAGGGATATTAGACACCACCGGGGGAAGCCTGCCACGAGCAATGGAAAATTGGACGTCGACTCGGGCTTGGGCTCGGAGTCGAGCGGCGACGAAGCTGCCTGCTCGCTGAGCCAACAGGACGCCAGGCAGGTGCTTGCGCTGAAGGCATTGCGAGATGCGAAAAGCGCCAAATTCGAACCAACCATAGTCTTGTCCGTCGATGACTGCTCATCTCTCATTCCCTCGGCGCTGGATCGGTACGTTCTGCAGCCATATATCCGACATGCTCGTAAAATTGTCCGACATGAGACCGACGTGGTCATGATTTCGCATCTCCTCATCTACTTCACCACGTTGGTGCCTAGTGCGTTGTATCTTTTCCGGCACTTCACCTATGCCCATGCCGTGTGTCATTTCATCATGCAAATGTATTACGTCGGGACCTACACCTTGATGCAGCACCAGCATATCCACCAACGAGGCATTCTGTCGAAAAAGTACGGCATCTTCGATGCCGTCTTTCCTTACATTCTCGATCCGCTCATGGGCCACACCTGGAACGGTTACTTCTACCACCACGTCAAGCACCATCACGTGGAGGGCAATGGGCCGGACGATCTCTCCTCGACCATTCGATACCAGCGTGACAGTGTGATCGACTTCTTGCACTACGTTGGACGGTTCTATTTCTTGATATGGCTGGATCTTCCTCTCTATTTCTTGCGGAAGAACAGACCCGCTTTGGCCTTGAGGGCTGCGGCTTCGGAATGGGCAACCTATACCTTCTACTACTGCATGACGCGATTGGTGGGCACCAAGGCGACTCTTTTCGTCTATATTCTTCCTTTTCTGATGTTGCGAATCGGTTTGATGGTTGGCAATTGGGGTCAGCACGCCTTTGTGGATCAGGACGAGCCGGACTCTGATTTTAGATCCAGCATCACCGTCATTGATGTTGCTGTGAGTTTTCTTCCCACGGTGCTTGACAGAGTGTTGCACATCCTGATCCCTGTTGTTCCTCGGATGACGTTGGCTGACAAGGGATTGTTCTTTCTCCCTCCACTCAGAGCAATCGGTTTTGCTTCAACGATGGCTATCATACCTCGCATCACCTCAACCCGCTACGCCACTGGCGAGATCATCCCATCTCCTTTCTGGAGCAAAAACACACGTATGCCCGAGAAGGAGCGCTTGTGTTTCACAATATTGACTTTTTGATGATCACTTTTCGTCTCATGCGAAAGGACTATGAGCATCTAGCGAAGTGCATGGTGCCCGTGGGAGAGGACCAGATGAATCTCTCGATGGACGAGAGGATGCAGTACCTCAAGAGATTGACGAGAAGATTCTCCGAGGCAGAGATTGCCAGCAAATTTCGCAAGGCCTTGTGACACAAGAGGATACTGCACTGTTCGTCGTCTACGAGGGCCGAGACAAAAAGGAATGTTTTTATAGAAGACTAAATCGAGTGGCCCCGGACGATGATCTAATGCACTGGAGCCAATTTGTGTCTCGTGAGAGGCACTCATTGCCGTTCTCGATTGTTCTAGATTGCTGCATCTTCCGCCCCTCTACCCTGCCGCACTTCCGTTCTACCTGTAGTTCGTCGGCCAAGAAAGAAGGGAAAAGTCAAGTTGACATTGGCAGCGGCAGAGTCTCGATGGCCGGATTATTGCCGGAGGTTTCAGCGGCCGATACTACCCAAGTCGAAATATGGGCTTAATCATCCCACGTTCACAATCCACGTGCTTCCCTTTTTATTAACTTCGATCGTTCGGCAGTGCGACAGCCAGATGCCTCCGCACTGAGTAATACCCATTCGGGAAAGAGGCAGTTCCAGCAAGCAAGCGGCTGCGGATCTGAGTCAGGCAAGCTCGGCAGGCCGTGCCTGCTGCGTTACTTCACTCTAGTCCGAGCAGACGTCGTCGTCATCTGGCTGACGCGTCCTCTTTGCTCGAATTAGGAAATGGGCGCTTCGCACTTATGCCGTTCACCCGCCTTTAGCTCGCAAGATCCGGGAACGTGATTGAATCCACCTGTCGGTTCTTTATTCCATTCCCCACCGCCACCACCTTCGGCTAACGGCAACCCTGCCGACTTGGCAGCCGCATGACAGTGAATGAGATGCCGGCCGTGACCCTAAATCGTGCTCTCATTAGCCCGCATTTATGACAACAAGTCGCTGCAGCACCCGTGTAGTTCCTCGAGGTACGGGAAAAGGGGGCCGATACGGCGACATCAGTTGACCGACGCGATCTAGGGACGGCGGCACACGGTCCCTCGAGATGGCGCCAGCCAAAACGTCAATGTCATCAACGGAAAGCGGATGGCAGAAGTTTCTAACACCCTGAGTGACGCAAAAAAAAGGGTAGGAGTTTATATGCGATGTAACCACTTTGGGTACAGAATGGGCAGGATAATACGCCTCTCTGTCTCCGAAATGGAGTCTGCCCCTGTGCAAATACGTGGTGTTCTCGTTTTTGATAGGCTCACAGCTCGGGAGACATTTCGACTAAGACGATCAGATTGACTAAGACGATGAGTTCCCGGGGAAGTCCTTGCGAGATGCGCCCTTGAATTGCCACTCGGCCAACCTGCTCGCGCGATGGCATTGTGCTTGGACGTGGAAATAAGGCCTGATATGCTGCGTATATATTAAGAGGACGTGTTCGCCGTGATATAATGAGATGGAATATTTCCTAGCAAGAGCTCCTTCTGAAACCCGCCAAATTCGTCTCAAATTATCACCCATCAAGCTTGCCTGAATTTCTCGTTATACATGAAGCGGCAAAATACGACGCAACTTACAAGACGGACGCTGGTTTCTGCCTCGTCGTGTCTACGCTTGCCAGCATTGACGCTTAGCCTGAAGCAGTCACCATCCGCGTAGTCAAGAAACGCAAGGCCGAGTTGGCTTTTGAAGAGCCAGCCATGGCATCGCACCATACATCGTCAACTTGTATGGGATCAGACCTGGCAGTCTATCCGTATCAAGAGCCCGGCGCCCCTCGAACGTTGGTAGACATTCTGAGAGCATCTGTGCTGGCTCACCCGGACGCCCTTGCAATCGATAATGGGAGGCAACATCTCAGCTACACAGAGCTTGCGCGCCGTGTGGCCGCTCAAAGTCAACAGCTGCGTGGTGCTGGGGTACGAGTCGGTGATCGTGTAGGCGTGCGTGTGAGCTCTGGGTCTATTGAGCTCTATGTCGGTATCCTAGGAATCCTCGGCGCTGGCGCTGTGTATGTTCCAGTAGATGTGGACGACCCGGATGATCGCGCGGAGCTAGTGTGGGCTGAAGCAAATGTCTGCGCCGTACTCACGGATCACGGCACTCTCACAACTCGGGAAAGCAAATTTGTATCAGCTCCAGAAGTCGATCAGGAACAGCTCGGCCCGGAAAGCGATGCCTGGATCATTTTCACGTCTGGTTCAACCGGGAAGCCAAAGGGTGTGGCGGTAAGCCACCGCAGCGCATCAGCCTTCATCGACGCCGAAGCTCAGCTGTTCCTGCCAAAGGGACAGGGCCTAGCACCGGGCGATCGGGTCCTCGCAGGGTTGTCAGTGGCCTTTGACGCCTCGTGCGAGGAGATGTGGCTGGCCTGGCGGCATGGCGCTTGTCTCGTGCCGGCGCCCCGGCGCCTAGTCAAAGCGGGTGCTGACCTGGGCATGTTCCTCCTAGAACAACGCATCTCGGTGGTCTCAACAGTGCCAACATTAGCTGCACTATGGCCAACAGAGGCACTGCGCATGTTGCGACTCCTGATTCTCGGAGGCGAGGCGTGTTCGTCGGAACTCGCGTCCAGATTGGCCCAGACGGTCAAGGGACCGGTTTGGAACACTTACGGCCCCACTGAGGCAACGGTTGTGTCCTGCGCCGCTCGGCTGACGGCCGGTGAGACGGTCCGCATCGGCTTGCCGCTGGTCGGATGGAAACTGGCCGTGGTCGGACCCGATGGCTGTCCGGTTCGCTGGGGAGAGGTCGGCGAGCTGCTAATTGGCGGCGTAGGAACCGCGCGTTACCTGGACCAGGACAAGGACAGAGCCAAATTCACACCATGTGCTGCCTTCAATGGTGAGCGAGCGTACCGGAGCGGTGATCTTGTGCGCGCGGAGCCGGCGGGACTTCTCTTCGTCGGCCGGGACGACGAGCAAATCAAGTTGGGCGGACGGCGCATCGAGCTGGGTGAGATCGACGCAGCTCTCATGAAGCTGCCCGGCGTCAGTGCTGCAGCCAGTGCCGTACGGCGCAGCGAGGTTGGCAGTCAGGTCCTCGTCGGGTACATTGTTCGCGGGCACAAAGACAAGGGGCAGGGCTTCTCGCATATTGCCGATCGAGCGTTGCTGCGCCGTCTGTTGCCCGCCACACTTGTGCCTATGTTGATCGTGCTTGACGATTTACCAGTCCGCACTTCTGGCAAAGTAGATCGCAAAGCACTGCCCTGGCCACCGCCGTCATCTGCCGAAGAACGTGATGAGTTTGGTCTTCGGGTTGATACGACGCTCACCTGGCTAGCCGATCAGTGGCGCGCAGTGCTTGGCACCAAACCATCCTCCGGGTCCAACTTTTTTGATCTGGGTGGCACCAGTCTCGCCGCTGCACAATTAGTGTCGCAGGTGCGGAAGAAGCATCCTTCGATATCGGTTGCCGATGTATACGAACATCCGATTCTCGAGGCGATGGCTGCCCAGATTGACCATCTCTCCAGCGGTGATGACGGTGAAGATGCCGAGTCACCATTCACCCAAAACCGAATCAGGCAGCTCATACAGCTCGCAGTACAGCTGACAGTTCTGTTCGCCCTGTTCACCTACGATGGCCTGCGCTGGCTCACGACCATTGCTCTGTCCAAGAAGTTCTTTTCGCTGCGACTCGCTGCAACTACATGGGCGTGGCAAAATGCCTTGCCATGGTGGCTGATCGCCGTTGCATGGGTAGTCTTCATCACACTACCTGGGCGACTGCTGATCACCGTGCTTTTCGTGAGACTGCTGACCTTTGGCGTCAGGCCTGGAAAGTACCGCCGAGGAGGGTCTTTGCATCTTCGACTGTGGGCAGCAGAGCGGTTGGTGATGCAGAGCCGTATTGCTGCCATTGCCGGTACCCCTTGGTGCTGGGGATATGCTTGGCTACTGGGCTGTGAAGTCGGGACCGACGCCCATCTCCATTCGCTACCACCGGTTACTGGCCTCGCCAGCTTCGGTGCTGGATGTGCGATAGAACCTGAGGCCGACGTAGCAGGCTGGTGGCTTGATGGCCGCACGCTCCATATTGGCACCATCACCATTGGCGAAGGCGCCAGAGTTGGCGCTCGATCGACTCTCCTGCCCAGCACAGTACTGCGACCAGGTGCCAATGTCCAAGCGGGAAGACTTGTTCAGGGTACAATAATGGGACCTGATATCTTCGAAAACCGTGGAAACGCGAAAACCCAGCTGAGCTCACCAACACTGTGGACACATTTTCGATATGCCGTGTCCTTGCTCTTGCTCGACTTTATGCCCATCCTGTTGCTCGCCCCTATTTGGGGGCTCACTCCCACTGTCGTCCATGACTACGGTGACTTCCAACAGCTTTGTCTCGGCATGCTGATGATGACGCCCCCAGGCGCGGTTCTGGGGCTTCTGCTGTATTCAGTGCTCATCATCGGCCTGGTTCGGTTGGCTGGTCTCGCGATTCGACCGGGGCTGTATTCATGGCATGGCACCACAGCCTGGGCAGTATGGTTGACACACTTCCTGCTCATGGACTCGAGGACCGTCTTATTTGCCATTTATGCCAGTCTTCTGACGCCTACTTGGTTGCGTCTCCTGGGAGCCCGGATAGGTCGCCATGTCGAATCTTCAACTGTAGTTCCTCTACCCTCTCTCCTTTCTGTTCAAGACGGAGCCTTTCTCGCCGACAATGTTCTACTATCACCCTTTGAACTTGGTAACGGCCAGCTCCGACTGGGTACCTCAGCCATTGGTGAAAAGGCTTTTGTCGGCAATTCGGCCATGGTAGGCCCCAACATTGAGGTTGCCACCGATGCTCTGATCGGTGTGCTAGGCATCACGCCTGACTCAAAGCAGATGATGCCTGGTTCTTCCTGGCTCGGGAGCCCGCCCATCTCGCTACCTCGCCGCGTAGATTTGTCCGTCGACGAATGCCTCACGTTCAAGCCGCCTCTTCGGCTGATTTTGGGAAGGGCGCTTATAGAGTCATGCAGGCTGCTGCCCCTAATTTGCTCTTCGATGCTTATGACAATGTTGTCGCTAAGTCTTTTGTACATGCTCAACAGCTTTGGCATTGGCTGGGCCGTACTCGCAGGCGGTGGACTGCTTTCCGCTGCCGGGTTAGCTGCTTGCAGCATCACCACAGTAGCGAAGTGGCTCATCACCCCAGTAATCAGTCCTGGCAAAAAGCATCCGCTCTGGAGTTCGTTTGTGTGGCGGAACGAGCTGGCCGATACATTCATACAATCCTTGGCCGTTCCCTGGTTCGTGAGGACAGCCTATGGCACACCGCTCCTGTCTTGGTGGATGTCAACATTGGGGGCCAAAATCGGGCGAGGTGTGTGGTTGGATAGTCATCATCTCCCAGAGGCCGAGCTTGTGCAGCTTGATGACGGTGTCACTGTCAATCGCGGATGTGTGCTCCAAACGCACTTATTCCATGATCGATTGATGCGCCTTGGCAAGGTTCACCTAGAACATGGCGCGACACTGGGACCATATGCGATCACCTTGCCCGGCACCACAATCGGCTCGGATACCACGATTGGTCCCAATTCATTAGTGATGCGTGGAGAGCATATTCCCGCGTCGACTCGTTGGAAAGGGAATCCAATCAGGCGTTGGGCATATGAAGAGAAGAGTCTGAGTTCGGGAGACAGCTCGGGTTGGGATTCATCGAGCCCTGCATGAAGATGAATCATCATGGAGTATATATGTGGAAGACAAAAGGCGCGAGTGCGTTGGACGGCATGGTAGGATTTTTTTTTCTGGCAGAAACTACACCAAAAGTAAGCCACGCCAAAATTGGATAGGTTAGCATAAACATCGAAGCTGCTGCGTTACGCACCATTAAAAGAGGTCTTATGGTGACGAAGCTCAGCCCACAGCGCCGCTGCCAAGCTGACATCATCGAGCTAGTACCTGTGAGGTCTCAGTCGCAGCTCCGCCGAGCTCCGCCAGCTTCGTGGGGAGGAAGGAACATACGGGGCATTCGGGACGGCATTTCCTACCACATCCAAACCCAGGCCGTTGACCAGACCTGTCGCTCTTCGTTCATCACGCGCCGGATCCCGGGCCGAGATTCATCATGTTTCGCTTCGTAAGACTACTCCTTCGACAGTGACTGGCCTCGCCCGAGCTGACAGAGTTGCAACGCAGCACAAAACCCTTGACATCGTCACTGTCTTCCACAAGGCCTCGTCCCCGTCTTCGACCCGGGTCGCCAATTTGGTCAAGCAGATTTCTGCCAATGCGCAGGCTGGTGCGACGCAGGATCAGGCGAGTGATCATTCGGGGCAAACAAAAGCCAGAGATCCTTTTGAGCTCAACATCACGGAGGAGTCGCCTACCGCAGATCAGGTAGAGACGATTCTGCAGTATGTGGGCAAAAGTGGCGTTGGCAAAGTGATTCAGGGAGCACAGAATGAGAAGGATGCACTGAAAAAATTCCGCGAGAGCAAGGACAGCTTCCTGCGACCAGTGGTGAGTTCTACCCCATCGCTTGCGCAGAATGTCGAGCGATAGCTAACTGGAGCAGACGGTCGATTGGAATAATGGCAAGGCCATTGCCGGCGATAACGAAAGCGAGATCCTGAAGTTGCTCAAGGCGCAGAGCAAAGATTGAGCGAAGCGAACCACGACCGATCTCTGTATATACTTGGCTCTTTTTGATTAATGTACAAAAACATGAATGCTTTGTGCCAGGCGAAGTCAACTAGGTAGTTCACGTGAAATGTCGCCGTCTGTCAAGCGGTCTGGATTAATGGTGCATATCCGATGCACAACCGGGGCTCCTTGAGCCAGTCGCTTCCCAGCTGTCACCAGCTGCAGAGATTCACGCGGGCCCCTCCCTCCCAGGTTTGTTTACGTTGCTCGCGACGATGCGGCGCACGGCGCTTCAGAATCTGCTCACTTTTGACGTTCACCTTGCGCTGCTGCAATGAGCCGACCCTGTCTTCTCTCTTTTTGTATACAAGAGGTCCCTTCCCCCTTGTTCTTCCGATCCGAGTCCTGGATGACTTGCTCTGAGTTCTCGAATTGCCCGACCTTACACGTATCTCTGCAACGACGCGCCAGGGCGAGTCTACCCTTCAGACACCAAACTGACTGCGAGGCTTTCCTGTTGGATATTCCGGATTGAGTTTGGCCAAAATGTCGCTGCATGGGTTCCAAAGTCAAAACCCCGGCCAGCACGTATTCACCGCCAAGTCCAGAATTCTCGCACAAGACTACCCATATAGCCAACAGGCAGAATTTGCAAAGCTCTACCCCCACGGCGTTCCGATGCAATACACAATGATTCTCAGGAAATCGCATGCTCCTCCTCAGGAATACTTGGAAAACAATCTACCCAGAGGCTTCTACATAAACCCCCCAGCCAATGCTCGCTGCTTGTTCTCCACAGAAGGAGGAAACAAGCCTGCTCGCTCGCTGGAGCATTTTCTGCCTCAGAGGCAAATCCATCTCTGGAGCAAAGATGAGGTGCAGACTCAATGCAATTCTCTGCGTAAGCGACACTGGCAGCATATGAAGGCCATGACTAGGCCTCAAAGTTGGGATGATCTGTGGATGTATTTCGACGCATTTGACCTGTATCAATACGGGGTGCAGAATCTGTGGAACGTTGTGAATCACCTTTGCGTCGAAAACCAGATCATCAGTCAGGATGTAGAGCGCGAGAACGCCCATCATATTGGCTATTGGGCCGATGAGTGGATGGAGAAGGAAGACAACAAGAAGAAATTGAAAGACTGGACGGAAAGGAAGGAATCTATCGTGTTCATTCTCACCGACAAAGACCGCAAGAGTCTGGGCGACGTACCAGACGATTGTATCCCGCAGATTGCCAGTGCGCTCAAAACTCGACGCGCTTGGCTGATCGCCGGGGATGCGGCCTTTCGCAAGGGGAGAACCGAGGCGAGTGATATCATGACGGCTTGCAGAAACCACACTTTCCACAACTGGCTGGGTATTGCACTCCCTCTCAACTCACCCTTCTCTCTTCCCGGTGAAGCTAATTGTTGTGAGCAGTGGGCGAGAAAGTGTTTGGCGGAAACGGATTGTCGTCGCCGCCTTCCTCTGAGCCACTGGCCCAGACAAACAAGCCGGCACCTGTGTATGTTGACAAGAAGGGACGTCACTACTTTCTCCCAGAAGGCATGGGCGAGCCAGTCTGCCGTGACACCAGCCAGCAGGTCAGTGCTCTTGAGGCACTGAAAAGATCTGCTGCGGCTGCGGGGAACAATCAATCTTCGATGAATACTTCAGCGGCCGCTCAGCCTGCATCGGCAATTGCTCACGGCTCTTCGCGGCCGATCACTCGAGAACCGTCGAAAGCACGATCTGGAAAAATGGCCGACATTGCTCCCGATTCAGTAAAACCTGGGCCTGAGACAAACACGACCGGACAAGAACTTCCCGTTGCCGCTGAACCCCCAGAGAGACTGGCACGTGTATTTACCAGCACTGATGGCAACGATGGATCTCTGGTTGGGGCGAGGGAAGAAACATCGCCCTCGCCCATGCCTCGTAAGGGCCGTCTTGATAAATCCCTCGGAGTTGACGTCGACGCGACGCCCATCACAGCTCAAGAGACCAATTCGAAGCGTTCTAGCTTGAGTGGTCAGGGCAGCTCAAGCGTTGGCAAAGGTATCCTCATGCCTCGCCGTCCAGCGACGTCTGGTGCTCAGTCTGCCTAGGTGGCAGACGACCCAGCCCCAAAGGACGGCAACAACAGAGCAGTACAGAGACAAACGCAGTCAGAGATTGCGACGTGTGACGAGAAGCAGGCCGCAATGCTTCACGGGCTGCCGCCCCGCCCAGCGTCCATCGCCGTGCATCACTTGCCTTCGCACAAAGTCAACCGACCCGTTAGCAGCAAGGATCCCTCCAATCCTCATCACTCCTATGGCCAAGCAACAGAGCACTGCCTCTTGCCACAACATCAGATCCAGAATTCGGGCGTACACAGCCGGGTGCCAAGTCAGCATGTCGGTCTGCCGCCAAACTTGGATAGTATGCGACACGCGCAGCTTCCACCACGGCCCCCTCCAGCCGCACAGGGTGGCTCTACGGTTCCATCCGGTCATCAAGTGAATAGCTTTGTCCCGAGGCCTGAGAGCTGGGCCAAAGACGACGCGACTGCGATCTCTGCCAGAGGACCCGGCAATGGATACAGGGGTGGATACAGAAACCGAGGGGGGAGGCGAGACCTTCGCGGCTCGAGAACCAATCTCGGGTTTGATCCCCCTCGCAAGCCTTTTGGTTACGGTCACGGTCAAAGTCCTGTCTTCTCTCGACAGTGGCGTCGCGAAGACCCGCCTAGCCATTCCGGACGGTCCTTCAATGAGAGACATTGCAACAATGCCAATTTGGTGTCCAAATATGACTACAGAGAATGCAGCTGTGACCAATGTGACAGCAGAAATAGAAGCGTCTGGATCAGAGTCAAAGACGTTCATCAGTCAGATGTGGAGGATGTGAAGGCCCGTGTCAAGTTTGGTTTCGGCGGCAGGTTTGGCGAAGTCGAAGAGGTGTACCCGGTTTCCCACCAGCTCGGTCACGCATATGTCGTGCGGTAAGTGACACGTTGAGGTGACGAAGTAGCGTGATTCCGCCGGATCCCGCTAACACTTCTCCCTGAATAGCTTCAAGAAGGAGAGTTCTGTTCCTGCAGCACTGGATCAGGGAAATAGCAGCATTCCTGAGAAGGCCTTGTCTTATTTCGTGGGGCCGGCAAACAGATCGAAATGGATAACATTGACATATCCAGGAGCCCGGAGGAAGGAACAGGAGTACCACAGCACGCAAAGCTTTGGCATGGTGCCGCCCCAATTTCATCATGGCCTCGCACCGCCACCGATGTACGAGCCTATGCAGCCAGGATTTCCCGGTTCTCCCCACGGGCGCTCCTTCACTCATATGCCAACTTACCCAGCCCCGGGCAGTTTTCATCCTGTCCCTCAGTGGATGGGATCACCGCCCGCAGCGTTCCATCAGATGCCGGACGCGACTTTCTTTCACAATTATGTCGGCCCATATGCCGCGTTGCCTGCAAGACAAAGCATGCAGCCGTGGCCGTCAGAGTTACACATGCCGAACCATGCTGTCGGCCAAGTCAACGCCAGGGGAGCGGCCGCTGAACAGGAACCGGCTCAGCCGACTGGAACCAAGTCTCAGGCGAAGTCGCCCATAGAGGAGGCGGTGCAAGTCGCTGAACCTCCGAGACGGCAGCGTTCTGAAATGCTTCAAGCCCAGCAGGACCGGGCCTCGAACCACAAAGCAAAAGTGTCTACCCCGTCCGTGACGGCTCCGACGCATGGTGACAAAGGCCAAAGCCGTGGAGGGAGCAAGTCCGCAGCGGATGCAGAGGCGGAGCAAGAAACACCAACGGGCCGTGGGGAGAAAGCACACGCCGCCGCCAAAGATGAGGCTTCGAAATCCAAGCAGGTCAGGCAGCAGCAGCAGCAGCAGCAGCAGAAACCGACGTCAAGCGACGCCAACCCTCAAACACCAGACACCGCGAAAGCTTCGGTGGGCGGCAAGCAGACCCGAGCCAGCAGCACATTGTCTGAAAGGCAAGTAAGGGACAGACAGGAGGCTTGGAATAGGATCGCCATGCCCCTGAACCCAAGCAAGGGGAAATCGGCAAGACCGAAAAGCAAGGCCGGCAGCCTCGCGGGCTCTGAGAGCCGCGGCGGCAACGAATCGCCGCCGGGTGATGCCGACATTGACGCCGTGAGCAGTAAATCCGACGGCTCGCGAACGCTCTCTGCCTCATCTCAGTGCAGCAAACTGTCTTCAAAGCCCGAGGACGCCAAGACGACAGCGGGCAACAGCAAGACCGCCAAGCCGGCCCACGGTCGCGATAATTCCGGGCCCAAGGGCTCATTGCGCATCCAGAAGAAGCGCCGCACCGTCAAGAAGGCAAGCGATGTGACGTTTGCGGAGGGCGAGCAAGCAGCTTCGCAGGTCCAGCCTAGCCCTCCGAGACCGCAAGACGAGGAAGCATGGCCTGCGCTGCCGCCGTCTCAACAAGCTTCGCCTGAGCAGGGCACGTCCAAAAATCGTCAAAGATGAAGACGCTGCAAGCAGGCGAGTGGCAGCCCAGCCGAGGTTCAACGAAAAAATTCAAGGGCACCTGGAAAATAAGTGGCAAATAAAAAGATTGAAGAAAAAAAAAAGAAAAAAAAAGATGGCGCAGACTAGTCGGCCTGAACGGACTTGGGGACTTGCTGATTCACAACTATCAGGATAGACAAGACTGAATACTTGCCACATTGTGCTTAGAACAGAGCTGAACCATGGGATATTCTCCGTGCAATCAGAATGCCTTGTGTCGTCTTATGTACATTGGGTATCTTTGTGCACCCCTGTTTTTTTGAATCTATCATCTATTTCTTCACCAGCCCTGTGATTGTGTCCTCGATCTGCTTATCCGACAATCCCTCGAGAGACTGTGCGCGTTCGTCGCCGAATTCTGTGCGGCCGGATATCATTAGCGACTGTTTGCTCCCAGATCCCAGCTTCCTGCGCTTTTTCCCCCCTCCCTTTCCTTCCCCATCCGTTCTCTCCTTTCTCTGTCTTTCTTGAGGTCTGTCTGTCTGTGTAGAGTTATCGAGGAGGTGGCACCTACCGTATCGAGCATACACCTTTGGCAGCGTCCCTTGGGCCTCACGGATCAGGATCGGTGTCTGGGGATTGTTCTTCTTCATGGTGGGATATGCGCGCGTGAGGAACGACCTGTACAGATGCAGCACGACTCGATTAGCACAATCGTTTTTTTTTTCCCTTGCGGGAGGGCACACTGTGCCTTCCCAACCGCAGGGCACGGGGGGGTTCTTGGGAGGGACATGGTCTATCCGTACCGTAACGGAGCGCTCTGCTCAGACGTCTGGCAGAATAAGAAGCGCACCTCTTTGAGGGTCTTGGCGAAAGCGTATTTGCTCGCCGACATGATGCTCCCGGTTGCCAATTGGCCGACGAGCTGTGATCTTGATAACCCCCCAAAAGATGGTCTTGATTGAGTGGGTTTATTGGGGATAGGAAGCGGATAAGGAATGATAGCTTATAGGGTGAATGTTTTCGAAAAGGCCTGATTGGTCGAGCAAGCTGCACTTGCTGGGGGGGCAGGCGGGTGATCTCCGGCACCGGCGCCGTCACTGTTGAGCAGAGATACTGGGTAAGTAGCTACCATCTTCCCGTGTATTGCTTTTCTGGGGTACCCTGCCCTGCCTGCTTTTCGTCTCTGTCCCCTCAACAGCCGCTCTCACCAAGCACGTCTTCTTCTCCCCTTTCTCAAATCTACCTTGGTCACTTTGTTGCTCCTCTCTAACTGGACTGGACTGAATAGGGGGAAAAGCTTCGTGTCCAACATGGTGGTCCCTGCAAGTACCGTCCTCCGCGCCACATCGCGACCGCTCCTTCGCCGGGCCGCTTTTGCGCCCTCGCCCTCACAGTTCCGCGCTGGCCCCCAGTCCCGATTCCGATTCAACGAGAGCAGCAGCCGGAGATGGCAGAGCACAGCTCAGCAGCAGCAGCATAGCTGGCTCAAGCGCATGTGGGAAAGCGAAGTGGGCATCAAAACCGTACACTTCTGGTAAGGAACCGATCGTCGCTATGCAGACACATGCACAGACAGCTTCATTGTCGCAACCAACAGCTGACCTGAGCCTCTACTAGGGCACCTGTCATGAAAGTCCGTATTGTCTTTGAAGAAACAGAGGAGATGATTCCACATCAGCGCGTCGTGACTAACTAACAATGGTGGTTGCGGATAGTGGGCGCTCGTGCTGGCTGGCATCTCCGATTTCGCCCGTCCCGCCGAAAAGCTCTCATTCACGCAAAACTTTGCGCTGACCTGCACGGGATTGATCTGGACGAGATGGTGCCTAATCATCAAGCCCAAGAATTACCTGTACGAGCTCGCCGTTTACTTCCCTTTCCCATCCGTCCTTCTCCATCTCCCCTATGGTACCATTCCAATGGGGAGCTGGGCGGAAGACACTGCAAACATCAGGAATAGCACACTGACTTTTTGACAATTGTAGTCTCGCCGCCGTAAACTTCTTCCTCGGCCTCGTCGGCATCGTCCAAGTTTCGCGCATTCTCAGCTACGAATCATCCAAGAAGAAAGGCCTGGCTGGCGTGGTGGAGGAGGTCAAGGACAAGGTGGACGAAGTAAAGGCGTAAATCTGGGGGCTCGGGCATGTCAGTTCGGTGCCATCGATGCCTGCTATAGATCGGCAGGCGGGGATTTCCGCCTTCCTGTCATCCAAGGGGCCTTACTGGAGGGACGTCAAGCATTGGCTTGATTCATCATTGTAGAAGGACGCAGGGCACGAAGAAGTAATAACAGACTGTCGTGGTGAATCGAGATTTGGCGCGCAAAGAGTACGCCGATGCCTCGAGACAGAGAATACTGTACTGTTGCGGAAGATTCGTCTTCGGTCCTATCTCAAGTGTCTCTTCAATCTCGGCGTCAACTTGGTGTGACTCCCATCAGAGGGATCGTAAAGAAATCTGCAACGTACAGATGCGAACGACTCGTTCCGGACAGCATCAAAAGTTCCCAGGTCGGTTCGTAGCCGGAAACGGATCCAATTAGGCGGCAAAGTAGTACTCTATAGGGTAGCCGTGCTTGGTCGGACGCGTTATTTCCCATGTAAGAATCACACTCCTACAAGACTCGAGGTGCAATAGTATTGGTGGCGAATTTGAAAGGCAGATTCCACGTCTCAGACTATGTCCAATTCTTTTTTTTTTCGCTTGGAAATGTCACAGATTCTTCATTGATGGGTTGTCCCAGGACGGACTGTCGAGGTCCACGGCCTGTCTCCCTCTAGGTAATGGGGTGTCAATTTCGCCACTCACATTTCTTATTTGGGCACAGTTCTCTCAAACGAACAACCATGACTTTCGCATTTACATGAGCGCTACAGCCAAGCACGTCCAAGACTCAGAGCTTGTTCAAAAGAGAAAATACCAGCCGCGCAGCCACTATGCCGCAGCGGCAAAGTATCCGTTCTATCCTCGGCAAACCACGCATCTCCAAGCCACGCAGCAGTAGCAGCGGCGGCACCAACTCACCATCAGCTTCAAGATCGCCGTCAAAGCCTCGACCCAAAGCGCAGCGTCATTCCTCTCGCCATGACGATGATGCATCGCTCTTATTTCCAGACAGATTCCCTGACCTGGGTGCCCTCCCAGCACTGACCATCCACGAGGAGCTCTCCCTGCGGGACGTCGTGCAAGCCATGCGCTACGTCCGCAGCCACATGTTCTCCTCAGTCCCGCTTGTGTCAGGAGAGTCAGGAGCAAGAGTAGGGGGAGGGGGACGGGCAGGCAGCGGGGGTGGTCTATCGTCTACGCGCACGGCAGAGGTGCTCAACTACCGTGCTTCCATAGCACCGGTGGTCTCGACGGGGCATGTGAGGGCCGTGCTGGACAAGATGGCGCCTTCGCAGGTTGAGCGCGAGACCAACGAGCTCGTGACGAGGGGTGTGCTGCGGCGAGTGCGCATCGAGCGGCGCGGCGAAGGGCTGGTCGAGACGGAGCGTCTCGAGGAGATGCTCGCGCGGCAGCGCCCGCTGGGCGTTTCCGCGAGATCGAGGGCGGCGTTTACACGGCTTCTGAGGGGGAGACCTACGGCGCAGATCATCGAGGATGGAGACCTGCTAGGAGAAGGAGAAGGAGCGGAAGGGGATCGGGAACGGGACGGTGCAGGAGAGGATCAGGGACAGCGGGTAACCAGAATGCTGGACGAGCTGGTCAGGGCGGGCTTTCTTACGAGCGTGAATGCGACAACGGCGGCGTCCCTGGGCGACAATAACACGTTGCAGATACGGCCCGAGGACCGCACGACGTTGACGAGCATACAGCACGTTGCACGGTTTGCCTCCGGGACGGTGTCGGCCGTGGGGGGACAGAACGCCATCCATCTGGCAGGAGGGGGAGGAGGAGGAGGAGGAGGAAAAGGGAACGGAGATGCGACCAGCAGAAGAAGGGGGAGAGACGACCCAGGCCGTGGTAGCGGCGGCGGCGGCGGCATGTATAGGATCGCGGTGCCGGGCCACGGGCGATGTTTGAAGCTGGCCGACGATGCCGTTGCCTGGGTCTGCGACGTCCTGGGCAAGACCAAGTGGGGAGAAGGGCCCGAGTCGTGGTTGCGCGAGAGATTCGAGGGAAGAGGCTTCTACGGAACGAGGTGGAAGGATTTCTGGGGCCTGGAGTGGGACTGGGTCCTGGGAGAAGCTGTCGGCGTGGGCGCCGTCGAGGTCTTTGACACGGGGAGCGTCGGAAAGGGCGTCAGAGCGGTGGGAGGACCATGGTGATGATGATGTAGATGATACATGTCATCTCGTGGCACCCCTCCATACGAAATGTCGCATCCTGCTGCGCCGTGCCATGCATAGTTTGGGGTTCTGTGCTCGGCATGTCTCACAGCTTTTCTGTGCCACCAGATACCCAATCTGCACCTATATCAATATGATGGTATATCATATGAGGAGTCCCACGCATACCAGCTGGGATCATGGAGCCTGGGGAGGGTCTCGGATCGTCAAAAGGCGATGTGTCACAGCACGGGGGCGCAGATCAACGAGCTGATGCGACGGCCCTCGAGATGCCGCACGATACGGAACAAGTCGACACGGCGAACCGGCCCCCTTCAGTCGGAGGGTCGCCCAACCATGGTTTTATAGCGCCATTGTGTGCCTGCGGTCGCTGCCAGTTCGGGTGTTATAGGCGTAGGCGTCAAGGTGGCATCCGTCGCCCAGCATGAAGGGGAACGACTAGCTGGCTCCCTCTGTATCACCAAGAACACGGTGCCAGAAGCGGCTCGGAACATTTTGCGAGGGAGCATTTACCCATGATGACCAGCACACACTGTGGAAAGCCGTGGAACCTGCCTCCGCCCAGCATTCGGAGGTGCGGCCCAGCTCACGGCAGCCAGCCAACGTTTGCACGGTCCTAGTCTGCAGCTTCCCGCCGTCATGCTGCTGGTACTTGTCAACCTCTGCTGTTTTCTGTGAACGGAATCCTAATTCTATACCTCGTGTTGGCTCCCGCTGATCTACTTGGAGCAAGTAACGGAGGGACTTGCCAGCGCCCTCCGTTCGTGGACGGTGGTACCCTGCTCCGAGGCCAGAACACTGACTGTGATCACTTTGATATCGTCGCTGGGTAGTGTGACCAATGCTTTAAGACCTGGGTCTGAGTAGTGCCACATCCTCGTACCGAGCCTCGGGTCGACATTCATCAGGACGAAGAGGCGATACCGACACCACGTTCCTGCAGCACCTCTACTTCGCCCATCGCCGACGCCAGGAAATCTTCCTTGTCGCGCCATGGATATACTTCAAATGATGCAAAATTGAAAGTCTCGCAATGTTTCGTTTATGCGGAGGGATCAATTCATTGAAACACCCTCGCACAAAAACGATTACAGAGCTCGGCTCAGAGATGCTAGCGTCGGGTGCCGTGGCCGAATTCGTCGGTATGAAACCAAGGATGATCAAGCATCTGCTTCGCTGTGATACGCCTTGTTGGTTCATAGACGAAGATCTTTGATGATAGATCGTAGAGCAAAGTAGCTTCGTCCTTCCGAAATTTTTGGCAATGCCTTCAGTACCGACTCGCACTCATCGTCACAACCGGTCAAGTAGGTACTGTCTACCTTGATGGCCCTTAGGTTCGACACCGTATTCGAGAAGTGGGAAGGAAAAGGTCGATGCTTGTCGCCCCAATTCTTCGCTAGCCTTAAGTCACCGGTCCGGACAGTACGGTCTTTTGGCTCATCGCAGATACTTTCAATTATGTGTTGCAAGGACCGCTGCTCACCATCCCACCACTGCTCTTGTCGCTTTCCCTTGCTAGCATCTTTTGCCGGGTGTCCCATAGAGTCCTAGAAGGTGATTTCATACCAATCACGTGGCATATCGATTCCCAAAGTATGGATGACGAAGCTCCCCAAATCCTCTGGAGCGATGACATCGAAGGGATTCGAAAAAAGGGCCCCCTCCAGATCTCAGTCGAAGTATGCAAAAGCCGAGAGCCCAAACATCACTTGCAGGGCCAGCTTCCAGTCCAACGGCAACCTCCGGCGCTAAGAAGTCGATGGGAGTGCCAAGCATTTTCCGGGGCAGCGGGGAGCTTAGGAAGCATCGGTCGAAGTCGATGAGTTTGGCTTCGGGCTTCGTGATGTTGATGGAAGAAGATAGAAAGTCCATTGACTTTACTACCTAGCGTGGGGCTTCAGGGCCGGTTTCTTCTCCAGACTCGGTCTCAAGCGCTCCAGTCACCGGCCGGCCGAACAGGCGGTACATGTCGTCTTCGTCATAGCAATCCAGGTCTGAAATAGCAAGAATGAGGTTGCCAGTGGTCATGTCTAGCCTTCGATTAGCTGTGTGCTGAAAGATCAAGTTTCTTAGAAATGACGCACCTCCATGACGCAGACCTTTTGAGTAGAGGTCGGCGACCGCTCTCATGGCCTGGTGAGCCAATCTCCTAGCGAGCCAGGGTGTGAGTCGGCATTCGGAATGATATGACAGTTCGGACGTCGATGAACCTGGAATTGGAAGAACGAGACAGAGGGGATGCCCGTTGGGTCCATCAAAGGTAAATTGTCGTGGGATCCTCACCCACAAACTGGGCTGCGCTGTCTCCCAAGGCTGAGTGGCCCAGGATACTCTTCGTACTGGTCGAAGCAGAATGCTTAGACGCAACAATCTTCAACGCCACCCATCTCTTCTCGTCCTCATCTCTCGCAAGCCAAACAGTGGATAACCCACCAGCGCCAAGCTTGTGCACCACCTTGTAACGTTCATTATCGAATCTGTCAACCAGGTGGACAGGATGAAAACCACCCCGCTTGTATTTCTCGACTTCTTCCGTGTCGCCAACGCCCTGGGGGAGCAGGAATCGGTTGTCTTCGTACACTTCAGAGCCCGAACCGGATGACATCTTTGGTTTCAATGAAGAGGACAAGTCAGAGTCTTGGACCAGTAGACATTTGAAGAGTGATGGGAGGGGCTGTGGCCTAGGCAACCGATGAGGGGCGTGTACACGCACAAGCTGATCGAATCCGGAGAAATCTTATAGTTCACCCGACCGTCACGCGAAATGTCGATAGCAGCTGGCCGACCAACACTTCATTCTACGAGATGGGATGAGCTTTGAGCTTCGTACTGGTGCAACTTTCATAGTCGCGTAACGACTTGTTGGGGAGCCACAATGCTGTCTTGAGCGATACGCCGCCCTGTGGCCTTGATCTGGCTCGTGCTTTTCCGTCAAGCACGGAACATGGCCTGCTTCTTCGAGATCCGCGTGCTCCTGCAGCCGTTTCTGCGCAATCACTCTGCATTCGCATATTTTGCATTCGCATATTTCATCTGCTTTGCTCATGACGTGCACAACCTGCTTACAGAGTCTCGAATTTTCCTGTCAGAGCTGGCCCATACCAATGGCTCAGTAAAGTTCTGGACGAGTTCCCCAAACCCGTACAACTCGTTTTCGGCGTCGTCAAACACTGCATAGGGCCCATCTGAACATGACCCAACCGGAATAGATTCAACAGTTAACGAAACAAATTTGACAGAAGCAACGAAGCGGATTGAATAGCAGTGCCGAAACAGAATTAAAAGAGAAACAGCGAGACAGTATTATGAGAGCCAAAGAAATTAGATCCGATATGATATGACGAACCACTTTTGAAAAATGTTACAGCTGTTCAATCATGACGTCTCTTTTTACTTACTCATTGCAATCAGCAGGCACCGAGTCGAGTGCGCCGGCCCGCAGCTGGGCTGCTGTGCTTTAGTACCTCGCCTCCGAATCCGCCCTCGAGTCCCTGGCCAACTGTCCTAGGAACAAATCAAATCTGGTGCTGGTGTCAACCTGCGGTCCGCTACCAAGAGCCTGGAATTAGGTTGTGTGCCTGGTTGATCGCGCCCAGTACGGCAGTTGCTGTTACCTGCTATGCAGTGCGTCGACATGTGCAGGCTGCTCAGCTGTGGCTCAGCTTTTGCTGCCACGGCACGGGCCCAGCGGGAGAATCGGATCTGAACAGCAGGAATTGCCGGGGATGACCATTGGTATGTACCTACGGTAGTAGGTAGGTGAATAGTGTTGTCCAGCATCCCTGCCGAGTGCAGCGGTCGCATTGACAATGACAAATGATTGGGTGTCAAAAGCACGATTGACTTCAAGGTACAAAGCCCGTCGCCACTCTACGGATTTCGTGCATCCGGGAACGTGGCCCAGCTTTGAAACGGACATGTTAAATGAGATTGATTGAGCGCCTCGTGCACGCTCGCACGGACACTACTTTCGTCGACTTCATGCGCACGTGATACTAGGCGACCGTTGATTCCCGCCTTGGCAGGTATAGAAAGATAGGGTGCCTCGAGCGAACCAGGCCATGCCTGTCGCCAAATGAGCCGGGCCTCTCGATCCAGAGCCCGAGTGTTGCCTTGGCGCGCCCGTCTCCGCGAATCGTGCGATGATTCCGTATGCCAATGTCATCTCCACCATGTGAATGAGGATTTGATGGAAAGGAACAGCAAGGGCTGAAACGGGCGCCTTGGTTCTGGCAAGGCCGTCCTGGCTCGGCCTTTCGCTTCCATGATTCCAGTCAGTCTCTGGAAACAGTCGAGCACCATACTTTACGTAGAGCACGGCTTACTACTCGCGGCCCCCACCGTTGTGAACACCCGGGATATGCATGATGTCTATCACACGCGGCGATAGCCCTCTGACAGCGCCTCATGGCGATGATTGGCAATATGGCAGGACAGTCACCTCCTGCCAAGTCTCACCGTGCAGCAGTCGTTGCGCGTTCGAGCCGACAACGAACAGCCCGCGGAGTGGCGTTGTCATCTTGGCAGAGCCAGGTATACGTGTATGTGCCCGGAAGGTCGCTACGGTCACCATGGTTGGCCTGGACATTGATCCGCGGCTGTTTTCAGTGCTGTACATACGGCAAGTAGGTGACATTGATGGGATCGCTGGACAGTAGATTGGTCAAAGCAGCAAGAACTTGTGCAAGTTTCTTTTCTTTTCTTTTCGGCTCTGCCTCGCTCTTGCCCCAGCATCATAG